>SKCR01034545.1:0-82989 GCA_019454045.1 Zanthoxylum bungeanum
AAATCTGACATTTCTTTACATCCTCATGTTGACAATTTTGAAGCATGCATTTCACAGATGACAGATGAAGAGCTGAATATTGAAATTTTCAAATACATCTGTGAAGAAAAGGTGGTGGTGGAGCAAGAAATAGAGCAAATGGAGGAGCAAATGTCTGACCTTATTAAAGATCTAAAGCATTCAGGTGAAACATCACTGTTTTGAGGAGTATAATTTAGAGATATCGCCCAGAAGCTTGACAGAAGTCAAGCACCATACAAGACCTCCTGATTTTCTTTCTTTCTTTACAGGAACTGCTGGAGCGACAAAGGTTAAAAAGATGGCACGAGCATTGAATGAGACAAAATTCTTTTTACCACCTTACCGTTGGAAGAGACCCTTCAAAAGCAACACTCACAGGATTGTCTTTAATCAGACATCCAAAATGACGCTGAAACCTCCTTGACATATACATTTCAGTCACGTGTGGCTGAAGACGAAAAATTTAGCTCTAGCAGGGAGGCAACCCATGCAATTTGTTGTAATATTTTGTGTATACATATTGTAGAGTTTTTAATTTTGTGAGTTATTTTGTAGGGAAAAATACAAACGGATCATTTAAGGAGGAATGGTGTTTGGCAATCACAAAGATGAGAGCTAATTCATTAGTGGTGGCTGAGTAAGGAATGGATTCTTGAGACGCATCCTAATGGATTTATATACCAAACGAGTGGAGTATTGCGTACACAATTCTGTTGCCTTAATTATTGCTTTGATTTGCTTTTCTTTTTTTATTTTCTATTATTTTCGCCAACAAGATCTATACTTTTTGACTTTCACAATTTATTTTAACGTTCATCTAATAATTATCATTTGGCAGATACTAGTGCAATTATTACTCATCTATTTTCAGGTTTTATAAATTCAGCTCTATATTTCTCTCTTCGACACATCGAGATATACATCCAAATAAGAGAGAGAAAATGGAAGCAACTTCACAGCAGCGAATCAAGTGAATTTGCGTTTTCTATGGATCTAATTCTGATAATAAACCAGAATTCATTGAGGCTGCAAAAGAATTGGGGCGAGTCATAGCAGATAAAAATATGCACCTAGTATATGGCGGTGGCAACCTTGGATTGATGGGAAGTATTTCAAAAGCCGTTCAGGAAGGTGGCGGTCATGTTTTGGGAATCATTCCAAAAACTTTCGCGGACGAACACTTAATCGGACAAACAAATGGAGATGAGCGTATTGTCTCTGATATGTCTGAACAAATCCTTGAAATGGTCAATACTTCTAATGCATTTTTGCTTTACCAAGTGGGCTCGGAACGTTTGAAGGAATATTCACAGTGGCATCATGAGCGCACTTGAAAATTCATCAGAAGCCCATTGGATTACTCAACATTTAGCATTTCTTCGATTTTCTGTTTGTATTTCTTGCGGAAGCCAAAAGACATGAGTTCGTCACAAAATAAGTACAAGATATTTTCCTGACTGCAACAAAGGCCAAAGAATTAATTAACCAAATCCTAGCTTTTGAACCTAAAATTGACCCCATTCTTTCCAAGTTGAACTGGTTAGATAGCGATTGTGGTAAGAAGCGTAAATTGGACATAGATCTTAATCGGTAATTTTTCATAGATTTTCAGCTAACCAGGTACGACCTTCTTAACTCTTCTTCTACTATTTAAGACATTGGGGACAATGTCTCATTTAGGTTTTGGGGAGGGAATTAGTTGATTAGTATCTTGTTTTTAGTTTGTGTGTTGTTTTTATTTTTAGTCCAAAATTTTTCGAAAAATACAAAAAAAAATTGAAAACTTTTCAAAAATTATAAAAATATTTTACGTTTTTGTGTTTTTATTTTGACTAAAAAGGTGAAATTGGTGAGAGATAGCTGTGTAAGGAGTTTCCACTCTTGATACGTATTTCAACCCATTTTCGAAACAAGTTAATTTTTGTTTATTTCCTTTTGAATTATTTAATTTGTGAATTCTCCATAAAATTGCCTAAAATGGATCTTCATATGCTCAGTTGGCAGGTATTATCAATATGCATAGTAACATACAGACATAAGTTGTAATTGAAAAGTTTGTAATATTCAGTGCTCTAGTTTAATTGAAGGAAGCATCTCAAAAAGTGATGGAGTAAAAAAAAACGTCCTAGATCCGAGTTACTAAATCTGTAAGAGTGTTTTAACACCTAGTGCCCTAAAACCAACTAGTTTGGGAGTCACTAGCCCAAAGCTCGCTACATGGATCAAAGATGTTGCCAAATAAATATATATATATATATATGAAGTCTGAGTAATTAAGTCCGTAGGGGTGACTTAACACCTGGTGCCCTAAAGCCAACTGGTTTGGGAGCCACCGACCCAAAGATTGCTATATAGATGGAAGATATTATATATAAATAAAAAATAGAGAAAAAAGAAAAAGAAAAACTCCGAAAAAATTATTCCATTGCTACAAAAGGTGTGAAATCTGATAGAACTTTAGGACAAAAATATTACACTTTTATCAACTGCACTTGTGACTGTTGTGGGCAAAAATGAATTGATTAATATTTTGTTGGCTGTGTATATGAAGAATGGTAAATATAATCGGAGAATTTACTTATTCGGTAATTTAGAAAGAAACAAAACAACTAGTAACTTGGAGTAGAAGTTTTACATGTTTAGTCACTAACTTCTTTATTCTCTTTTCTCTTGTCTTTTTGCTTTTGTGTGCATTATTTTACGTTCTTTTTACTTTTGTAAAATGTTTGTGGGTATCATTGTTGTAAACCTTCACGAGACTACAAATCGTCCACTAGGGACACCTAGGGATTTAAGGGCTTGTTGCATACGTTAAATGCAACCGTGATCCCTACGAAAGTGGCTTAGTTAATTTTATTTTTGTTATTTTATTTTATGTTTTGCTCGAGGATTAGCAAAATGTTAGGTTTGGGGTGTGATGAGGGGTAATTATATCAGTATTTTCCACTCATTTAACCTAATATTTTATATAGTTTCTCGGGTTTTGTGAACGTTTTGATGTGTTTTATTATTATTTTGCAGATAAATAAAGTTGGGAAAGCATTGGAAACAATTTGGGGCCAAAATAGAGAAAAATTTAACAAAAGGGGCATTTCTTAATTTCCAGCGTCGCGACGCCAAGACCTTCAGCGTCGTGACCCCTAACGTGCACCGGTTATACTAACGTGCACCAAGGGACACATGTCAGAATCTGAGAAATTGGAGTTGCTAACGTGCACGGATCTTACTAACATGTGTTGGGTCATGCTAACGTGCACCGTGCCACGTGTCGTCATCACAGAAGATCAGCTAAAATGCACCGGATGCCACGTGTCGCAATCCTATCGGACCAAACATAGCGCGTGCCACGTGTCAGATTCTCATTGGATCGAAAGATAAGCCAATCACTGCATGCCTCGTGTCAGACTCTCATTACACCACTCTTACCGCGTGCCACGTGTCATCACCTTATTGATCCGATAATGCGCGTGGTCAAAAGCCGCGTTAACCGAATACGCGTGCTAGCGTCGCGACGCTGGAACCTTTGGCGTCGCGACGCCGGCCGCAAAATATGTCTCTAAATTTAGGCCTTCAGCATTCATTTCTCTTGTGCTTTCCTTGGGAGCTTTTCCCTGTTTTTAGAGGATAGCATCTAGTTTTGTAAATATAAATAATATTTAAATTATGTGTTTTAATTTTCAGTAATAATAGTAGTTCTTCTTCTCTTTTCTATTATGTTTTGTAGTTAATTTTCACTGGGGAATGATGAAGCTTTTATTATTTTAATTTAGATTAATCTCTCTTAATTATAATATAGATTTTATATTTCAAATTAAAAGAATTACCGCCTTAATGGCTGGTTTTATTTATTGACATAAAGTAACACCACCTATATGGTTGGTCTTTATGTGACAAATAATTACCGCCTATATGGTTGGTTTATGGACAAATAATGATATCGCCTTTATGGCTGGTCGGACTTAATTAAAATCTGATTAATAAGGATACCACATATATGGTCGGTCGGTAATATCACGAATAAATTATGTATTATAATAAGGGAGATTTCTAAATTATAAATAGTAAAAGTGGATCCCCAACCCCAGTATTTTATTTTTATTGTATGGAAGTGATGAAACACAATATCCACACTTAATAATTGATTTTCTTTTTATGGTAATTATTTAGTTTGTTTATTGAGTCTTAAGTTTAATGCTTCTTGTTCCTGATCACCAATAAGATTTATGTGGTAAACTTAAAATGAACTAGACATAGGGATTTTAGGTTTCAGCCTTAGATTCAATAGCTCACGATCTTCCTTGAGGATAGATAACCCTTTAATAGATTTCCTTACAGGATAGGAATATACCTGCCGGGCGTGGGTAGCCATAATTGGAACTTGGTCTTAATGAATCCAGGTAATTGGTTGATATAGGAATATAGTTCAATTGGGTTATACTAGGTATTTGCGTCTGACCATCGGAAGAGGCTTTTGCATATCATCGTGTTCCAGGTTAGCAAATTAATTTATTACACATAAATAAGAGAGTTAATTCATCTTTTTAATAATATTATGTGGAGTCACAACCCTATATCTTTGAGTCTTTTCTTTTATTTTCCTTATTATTTTCTTTTGAGTCTGTTTTTATTTTATTTAGCAAATCCACATTCAACCAACCAAAAGCAATCAATTCCCTTCTCCCTATAATTAGATACCTGTAAATAAATAGATTCAATAATTAATAACAACTGTAGGAATTAAGTCCTTGTGGGATCGATATTTTTATACTACTTAACGATATGTGCGCTTGCGTTATACGCGTGTGAATGCGCCGGTCAATCCCTTTTTGTGAGATCCGATGTCCAAGAACAATGCCTTCATGCACCATGAAGTGGCATTTTTCCCAATTGAGTACTAGGTTTGTGTCTTCACACATTTGTAACACCTCTTCCAGATTTTGCAAGCAATAATCAAAAGACTCTCCAAACACAGAGAAGTCATCTATGAAAACCTTCATACTGTGCTCCAACATATCTGAGAAAATGGCCATCATGCAATGCTGAAATGTGGCAGGGGCATTACATAGTCCAAATGGCATCCTGCGGAAAGCAAAAGTACCATACGGACATGTAAATATGGTTTTCTCCTGATCTTCTGGGGGCGATAGCAATCTGATTATATCCTGAGTATTCGTCCAGAAAATAATAGAACTCATGTCTCACTAGTCTGTCCAGCATCTGATCAATGAATGGCAGCGGAAAATGATCCTTTTTCTCGTGGCTTTGTTCAGCTTCCGGTAGTCCATGCATACTATTCATCCAGTCACTGTTCTTGTAGGAATCAGCTCGTTCTTTTCATTGGTGACAACAGTAATTCCTCCTTTCTTTGGTACACACTGCATAGGACTCACCCAAGTGCTGTCTAAGATGGGGTAAATGATGCCAGCATCCAACCATTTGATGATTTCTTTCTTCACGACTTCTTTCATCATTGGATTGAGTCTCCGTTGATGCTCCATTGTGGGTTTGTACTCATCGTTCATTAGGATCTTGTGCATGCAAAATGATGGACTAATGCCACGAATGTCTGCTATAGTCCAACCAATTGCTCTCTTGTGCTCCCGTAGCACTCTCAGCAACTTTTCTTCCTGCTCCAATATTAGCGACAAAGAAATAATAACAGGTAATTCAGAAGAGTTTCCAAGAAATACATACCTGAGATGGTTCGGAAGTAAATTCAGCTCCAACTTTGGTGGTTCTTCAATCGAAGGCTTGGTTCGATCTTTCTTTGATAGTTCTAGACTTTCCACCGGTGGTGTCAATTTCAATCAGAATGGCTTGTCAAGATAGATGATACATTCCATGATTTCAGCATCTAGCTCGCTGTCAGTTATGTTGGTGATGCAAGCTTCAAGTTTGTCCATAGGAATTGCATCAGTATCCTGGATGATACCATCAACAACATTAATTCTGAAACATTCTTCCCTCTTTTTTTCATTCGAAAATTTCATGGCTTTGAAAACATTGAAGGTTCTTGGTCATGAACTTTCATGGTTTGTTCCTCTTTTTGTACATCAATCACAGTTCGACCTGTAGCCAGAAATGGTCTCTCAAGGATGATAGGAACATCTTTGTCTTCTTCCAAGTCAAGGATAATGAAATCTGCCAGATGAATCATTTTATCGACTTTAACGAGCACATCTTCAACAACACCCCTTGGAAATGCAAGTGTTCGATCAGCAAGTTGCAAAGAGACTGAGGTAGGCATTGCTTCTCCAATTTGTAATTTCCTGTAAATAGAAAAAGATATTAAGTTAACACTTTCACCTAAATCACATAAAGCCTTACCGATATAATGTTCTCCAATGGTACATGGGATAGTAAAACTGCCAGGATCTTTCTGCTTCGTGGGAAGTTTCCTCTGAATGATAACGTTGTATTCCTCTGTCAATGCTACTGTCTCGTAATCTCCCAATCTCCGTTTTCATGAAAGAATATATTTCATGAATTTGACATAACTGGGCATTTCTTCCAAGACTTCTGCAATTGGGATGTTAATGTGCAACTTTTTGAACACCTCTATGAATCGAGCAAACTGCTTGTCCAGTTTGTTTTTCTGAAGACGTTGTGGAAAAGGTAGAGGTGGAGTGATTCTTTCGGGTTCTTTTTCCTTTGCTTCTTTTTCCTCTATCTGTTTCTCTGTTTCTTTTGGAATATCTTCAATGGATGCCTTGATTCCAACATCTTTGTTGATTTCAGTACCGCTTTTCGAAGTAATGGCTTGACATTGCTCCTTCCCTCGGTTCCTTGGATTTGGTTTTGTATTGTTGGGAAGATTTCCTGGCGGTCTGTAACTCTGGGCATTGGCCAATTGTCCAATTTGATTTTCCAGTGCTTTGATGGAAGCTGATTGGTTTTGGAACATAGCTTTATATCTTTTTAACTGAGCTATCACTTCTGCCATTACTGGTTCTTTTTCATGCTCCTGGCTTTTGTTCTGTTGCTGGAATCCAGATGTTGGATAGTTTTGCTGTTGGAATCCAGGTGGTGGATTGTTCTTCTGCCCTGAATTGTTGCTCCATGAAAAATTGGGATGATTCCTCCACCCTGGGTTGTAGGTGTTGGAATATGGATTGTTCCCCTGTCTGTTGAAATTGTTGACATAATTCACCGTTCCTTCAGGTTGAGTTGGCTCTGGTGCTCCTCCATATGTTGAACTTGTGGCTCCAATGTTGTTTTGAGTGCTGAGAGTCTCCATAAATTTGCATATCTGATCCAGTTTGGCATTGACTATTGTGTTTGCTCCAACTTCATAAATTTCTGCAATTCTCTGGATCATGCTTCTTTCTGTTGGCCACAAGGATTGTTGTTAGCCATTTCTTCGATTAAGTCTCAGGCTTGATCTTCTCCTTTTTCCATCAAAGCTCCTCCAGCAGCAGCATCAATTGTGGTTCTCATCAGTCCAGAAAGTCCATTATAGAAAGTTTGGACTTGAAGCCATTTTGGTGAGGACATTTCCGGAGCAAATCTTTGTACCTTCCCAAGCTTCGTAGAGAGTCTCTGAATCATGTTGTACAAAGGATGTGATGCCATTCCTTAGTTTTGCTGTTCTGGCTGGTGGAAAATACTTTACAAGGAATTTAGTGGCTAGATTGTTCCAAGTTGTGATAGAACAAGCTGGTAATGAGTGTGACCAAGCTTTAGCTCTGTCCTTCAAGGAATATGGGAAAACTCGCAGTCTCATTGCTTCTTCAGCTCCCCAGTTGTAATTGAAAGTGCCGTAAACTTCCAGGAAGTTACTGATGTAGGCATTAAGATCTTCAGTTGCATTCCCCCCAAACTGAACTGACTACTGAATCATCTGAATGAATGTTTTGATGTCACACGCATTTGCTGGTAAGGGAGGAAGTACAATACAGGAAATGAAGCTGTCAACCACCAGAATGGTTATATCTCGAATGGGAATTGGTGGTGCAACATCCAAAGGTTCAGGTTCCATGTTAACAATTGCTTATTGGCCTTCTTGCCTTTCCCTTTCTCAACTGTCTGATGGTTCTTTCAATCTCTGGGTCAAGCGGTCAGATTTCAAAGCTTCTGGTTCATCTCATGTAGTGTTTGAGAACCTGAAATAAGTGAAAACAAAAAAATAAGTAAAAAGAAATTAGATACAAGTAAAGGTATCTAACCTCAAAACTAATAGTGAAAGATAAATAAGTCCCCGACAACGGCGCCAAAATCTTGACCGGTGCTTTCACACGCGTATAACGCAAGCGCATGTATCGTTCAAGTAGTATAAAAAGTATCTATCCCACGAGTACTTAATACCTAAGCTATTATTTTATGAGGCCAAATGAATGCTGGTATTTAATGGATTGATTTTTTTGATTGGGATGATGACTTTTAAAACAAGCTAATAAAAATTGTGTGAAAGTAAATTAAAGAAAATTCAATATTAATAAACTATCCAGGGTTGTGATTTCTACCAATATCTAATTAAAGATGAAGTGGTTATCTTACAGTTGGGTGATATATTGGTTTATTAACCTGGAACAAGAAATTATGTAAAAGTCTCTTCCGATGATCAATTACAAATACCCAGTGTAACCCAATTAATCATATTCATATGTTAATTAAGTTATCTGAATTCATTAAGATTAAGTTCCAATTATGGGAATCCCCGCCCGACAGGTATATTCCTATCCTGTAAGGAAATCTATTAAAGGGTTATATATCCTCAAGGAAGATCGTGGGCTATTGAGTCTAAGGTATATTCCTACTTAGTCATGTTAAAACCAATTTATAATTAATTACCAACTGGCCAATAAAGCGGTATCCTCATTAAGTCAGGTTTTAAATAGTTTATATATTATAATTAAGGGAGATTAATCTAAATAACGATAATAAAAGCTTTACCTTTTACCCCAGCAAGGGGGAGTTGCCTTCTCATTGCTTGAAAAGTAAAAACTAAAAAAAGTAAAGAAAGGAAAGTATTGTGCGTAAAAGTAAATTACGAAAAGTAAAAACTGAAAAAGTAAAGAAAGGAAAGTACTGTGCGTAAAAGTAAATTGCGGAAAGTAAAAACTGAAAAAGTAAAGAAAAGAAAGTACGAAAACGGAAATTAATTACTGAAAGTTGTAAATAAACAAACAAGATACAATCTTCTTAGTTATTCTTAAGGAATTTCAAAGAAGAAATTATGAATTTACAAATGAAATAGCTTAGTATTTATAGGCAAAATTTTACCTCCTTCAAATCATCTATCAAATTCTCCACCAAATCCATTATTAATTGATCTACTAATTACTCCACCAAATTCCATTATTAATTTCTTCACTAATTTCTATCATATTCAGTGGTGATTTGATAATTTTTATTATTTATTTATTAATTTATTTTTCTTTGAAAATAACTTTAATAATTACACATAACACACTTCCGGATGTTTAATCCATTTCGGTCATGCAATGTTCAGAATTAGAAATTATTTTGTCTTTCAAAGTTGTAGAAATTTGAGTCTTCTTTCAACACTTCCGCATGTTTAATCAATTATTTTGTCTTTAAAAGTAAATTGCGGAAAGTAAAGAAAAGAAAGTACAAAAGCGGAAATTAATTACTGAAAGCTGTAAATAAACAAACAAGATACAATCTTCTTAGTTATTCTTAAGGAATTTCAAATAAGAAAGTATGAATTCATAAATGAAATAGCTTGGTATTTATAGGCAAAATTTTACCTCCTTCAAATCATCTATCAAATTCTCCACCAAATCCATTATTAATTGATCTACTAATTACTCCACCAAATTCCATTATTAATTGCTTCACTAATTGCTATCATGTTCGGTGGTGATTTGATAATTTTTATTATTTATTTATTAATTTATTTTTTTCTTTGAAATTGACTTTAATAATTACACATAACACACTTCCGGATGTTTAATCCATTTCGGTCATGCAATGTTCAGAATTAGAAATTATTTTGTCTTTCAAAGTTGTAGATATTTGAGTCTTCTTTAATCTGGAACTTGAATCAACTCAATCCGGTATCGGAGTAAAAAGTTATGCCCAAAATACGATAGATGTACAAAATTGGAATTTCCAAAACTGCACTTTGTCAAAAAGCCCTTTCAAGTTTCCAATCTCCAAAATTAATATGTCAAGTCCAATATTTGCCCTTATTTGACCCACATTTCATCCTTAATGATTTCACTGAGTCCCGATATTATTTTATCTGCAAAATAAACTAAAACATATCAAAACATTCATCAAACCCGAGAAACTAAATAAAATATTAAGTAAAAATAGGCGGTAAATATTGATATATTTTTGCTCATCATAGATCGGGCAAGAAGAAGAAAAAGGCAAAGAAGATTGGCTTCGATGTTCCTCCCAAAGGAAAGGTAGCGAAGCCAGGCAAGAAGAAGAAAAAAGCAATTGAGGAAAAATGCCACCACTATGGCAAGATCGAAAATTGAGAAGCAGTTGTCCAGACTATATTGCTTCCGTCAGACGGGAGAGAGTCGCCGCATCAGGTATGTTTATTTTCCCTATCATTGATATCTCTTTAGCTTGTGAAGCCATTGGTTCTGGTTGGGTTTTAGATTCTGCTAGTCCTACTCACATCTGCAATTCGTTGCAGGGGCTGAAGGTCAGTAAAATGCTGAAATCCAGGCGAGATGCAGCTTCGTTTTGGAAATGGAGATTCCTTATCTGCAGCAGCCGTTGGAGAATATGAGATTCTTCTTTCCAGAGGCAGCATCATTTTGATAAATTATGTTTTTATGCCTGGTTGTGTAGCTAATATTATCTCTCTGTTTGTATTAGATACAAAAGGATATCATGTACATATCAAGAATCATTCTATGTATATATATGATAAATGATGTTTTTTTACACAAATGTTCAAATTCGCAAGGTCATTATATTTTGCATGCCATTAGAGATGTTTATGAAATTGGGGATAATAAACGTAAAAGATCTGAAATAACTGATACTGAATTATGCCATATGCGGTTAGGTCATATAGATGTACGACGCCTAACCCAGTTGGTTAAGAATAGTCTGATTGAGAATCTAACCATACAATCTTTTCCAACTTATGAATCTTATATTCAGGGTAAAATGACCAAAGCCCCATTTACTGGTGTTGGACATCGAGCCACTGACTTATTGGAGCTCGTACATAGTGATGTATGTGGTCCTATAAGTCACACAGCTCATAGTGATTTTTTTTACTTCGTAACATTTACCGATGATTTATCATGGTATGGTTATGTTTATTTGATGAAAAAACATAAATCGAAAACCTTTGAAAAGTTCAAAGAATTTCAAAACGAAATAGAAAAACAAATTGGTAATTCATCAAATGTCTTCGATCAAATCGAGGCGGTGAATATATGAGTAGTGAATTCACCGAGTATCTTAAAGATAATGGGATTATCGCTCAATATACTCCTTCGGGTACTCCACAGCACAATGGAGTATCTAAAAGGAAAAATCAGACTTTATTGGATATGGTCCGATCGATGTTGAGTTTCACATATCTACCTTACTTTTGTGGGGGTATGCTCTTCTAACTGCTGCACATCTGTGAAATAGGATTCCTTCTAAAACTGTTCCCACTACTCCATATGAGATATAGGTTGGTAGGAAACTGAACCTTAATTATATTAGGGTTTATGGCTGTCCTGCATACATCAAGGTGACGCAGCGGGATAAACTTTTGCCTCAAGGGTGAAAAGTTAGGTTTGTTGGATATCCATTGAATCTAAAGGATATAAATTCTATGAACCCGAGCATCGAAATGTGTTCATAGCTCATTTTTCCAGATTTCTTGAAGAAGAATTCTTGGCAGAAGGTGGTAATCATAGAAGGGTTGAGCTTGATGAAGTCCAACCTATAGATGACAGACCGATGATGAGTGGTATTTATATCACTATTTCCCACTCATTTAACCTAATATTTTGTATATTTTCTCGAGTTTTGTGAATGTTTTGATGTGTTTTATTGTTATTTTATAGATAAATAAAGTTTGGAAAGCATTGGAAGCAATTTGGGGCCAAAACAGTGAAAAAAGATGAAAAGAGCATTTTTGTAATTTTATCAGTGTCGCGACGCGCAAACCTTCAGCGTCGAGATGCCTAACGTGCACCGAGGGACACGTGTCAGAATCTGAGAAATTGGACTTGCTAACGTGCGCCGGATCTTGCTAACATGCGCCGACCTTGCTAATGTGCCCCGTGCCACATGTCATCGTCACAGAAGATCAGCTAAAGTGCACCGGATTCCACGTGTCGCAATCCTATTGGACCAAACATAGTGCGTGCCACGTGTTGCCTTCTCATTGGACCGAATATTCAGCAAATCACATGCTGCCACGTGTCAAGCTCTCATTGGACCGATCCTTACCGCGTGCCACGTGTCAGATTCTAATTGGACCGAAACATCCACCAACCACCGTGTGCCATGTGTCACCTTCCCATTGCACCACTCTCACCGCGTGCCACGTGTCATCATTTGATTGAGCCGACAATACGTGTGGTCAAAAGCCGCGTGATCGAGTCAACGCGTCTTAGCGTCGCGACGCCAGACCGAAAGTTTGCCTATAAATTGAGGCCTTCAGCTTTCATTTCTCTTGTGCTTTCCTTGGGAGCTTTTTCCTATTTTTAAAGGATTGCATCTAGTTTTGTATATATATAATAATATTTTAATTATGTATTTTAATTTTCAGTAATAATAGTAGTTTTTCTTCTTCTCTTTTCTTTTATGTTTAGTAGTTAGATTTCCACTGGGGAAGGGTGAAACTTTTATTATTTTAATTTAAATTAATCTCTCTTAATTATAATATAGAAATTATAATTACCGCCTTAATGGCTGGTTTTATTTATTTGACATAAAATAACACCGTCTATATGGCTGGTCTTTAGGTGACAGATAATTACCGGCTATATAGCTGGTTTATGGACAAATAATAATATCGCCTTTATGGCTGGTCGGACTTAATTAAAATCTGATTTAATGAGGATACCACCTATATGGTTGGTCGGTAATACCACGGATAAATTCTGTATTATATTAAGGGAGATTTCTAAATTATAAATAGTAAAGGTGGATCCCCCAACCCCAGTATTTTATTTTTATTCTAGGGAAGTGATGAAACACAGTATCCACACACTTAATAATTGATTTTATTTTTATAGGTAGTTCTTTAGTTTTTTATTGAGTCTTAAGTTTAATGCGTCTTGTTTCCTGATCACCAATAAGATTGATGGGGTAAACTTAAAATGATCTAGACATAGGGATTTTAGGTTTCAGCCTTAGATTCAATAGCCCACGATCTTCCTTGAGGATAGATAACTCTTTAATACATTTCCTTACAGGATGGGAATATACCTGTCGGGCAGGGGTAACCATAATTGGAACTTAATCTTAATGAATCCAGGTAATTTGGTTGACATAAGGAATATGGTTCAATTAGGTTATACTGGGTATTTGCATCTGACCATCAGAAGAGGCTTTTGCATATTTTCGTGTTCCAGGTTAGCAAATTAATTTATTACACATAAATAAGAGAGTCAATTCATCCTTAGGATAATATTGTGTGGAGTCACGACCCTAGATCTTTAAGTCTTTTCTTTTATTTTCCTTAGTATTTTTTTTGAGTCTATTTTTATTTTAATTTAGCAAATCCACATTCAACCAACCAAAAGCAATCAATTCATTCTCCCTATAATTAGATACCTGTAAATAAATAGATTCAATAATTAATAACAACAGTAGGAATTAAGTCCTCGTGGGATCGATATTTTTATACTATTTGAATGATACATGCGCTTGCATTATACGCGTATGAATGCATCGGTCAAGTTTTTGGCGCCGTTGCTGGGGACTTATATTTCTTGAGTTATTAATTTTGAAGCTATCTAATTTACTTATATCTAATTTTCTTTATTTTTATCTATAATTTTTATTTCTTTCTTTTGTTTTCAGGTGGTTGAAAAATGGAACATTATTGGGAGATTGAGAGATTACGTGCTCTACAAGAAGATACACCCCACATCTGGGAGCAACAGTTCGGTTTTCTGAGGCCTGTTGTACAGCCCAATGACTATCATTGGATGCCAGAACCAAGCAATACTACATTTGCTCAACATAAAGAAATGGGGAGATGTGTAATTTGTGATGGCAACCACCCGAGCGATCAATGTATATACCTTTCAGAGTGGCAGAATTATTGGAATCAATCAAGGTACGAAGAGCCAACATATTTCACAGAACCACATCTTCCATCTTATCCACCATCCATCTACGATTTTCATCAAGAATCAGGACCATCAGAGGAAGATCAGATGGTTGACATGTTCAAAGATTGGTTCAAGAAACAAGACGAAAAGTTGGATACAATGCTTGAAAAATGCCAGAAGCAATTCGAAAGTATTCAAAGACAATCAGAATCCATTCAGAGAATGACAGATCAAATGAGACAATTAACAGAAAACCAGAGCTACATACCTCAACGATCATTTTCAGATGACACAGATGAAGCCTTCAAGTATCAAGCATTTCACGATGATATTTTAGCAGAGGAGGAGGTTGAGCAGAATCAAGAATCTGAGGTATCAGTTCAAGAACCCAAACCAGTAAAGTCTCTATTTGATTTTTATTATTCTGACTCTGACGAAGATGAAGCTGAGTTGTTTGTACCAATTGCATCAACACTTGAGGATGAAATTATGTATCCTTAAAATGAAGATCTTGGAGCGTCCATTGCATAAATGTTTGAAGAAGATCTACCTGAGCCAATCATTTCACTCAGATCAGCTGATGAAGACCTAAAATCTGACATTTCTTTACATCCTCAAGTTGACAATTTTGAATCATGTATTTCACAGATGACAGATGAAGAATTGAATGTGGAAATCCTAAAATACATCTGTGAAGAAAAGGTGGAGCAAGAAGCAGGGAAAATGGAGGAACAAATGTCTTACCTTATTGAAGATCCAGTGAATTCAGGCGAAACATCACTGTTTTGGGGAGTACAAATCAAAGATATCGCCCAAAAGCTTGACCGAATGGAACTCCCATTCCAAGTCAAGCACCATACGAGACATCCTGATTTTCTTTCTTTCTTTTCGGAACCACTGGAGCGATTAAGAATAAAAAGGTGGCACAAGCACAGAATGGGACAAAATTCTTTTTGCCACCTTACCGTTGGAAGAGACCCTACAAAAGCAACACACATGGGATTGTCTTTAATCAGACATCCAAAACGACGCTGAAACCTCCTTGACAGATGGATTTCAGTCACGTCTGGCTGAAGATGAAAAATTTAGCGCTAGCAGGGAGGCAACCCATGCAATTTGTTGTAATTTCTATTTTCATATTTTATGTATACATGTTGTAGAGTTTTTAATTTTGTGTGTTATTTCGTAGGGTAAAGCACAAACGGAGCATTTTAAGACAGAATGAATGGTGTTTGGAAATCACAAAGATGCGAGCTAATTCATTAGTGGTGGCTGAGTAAGGAATTGATTCTTGAGACGCATCCTAATGGATTTATATACCAAACGAGTGGCGTATTATGTACACAATTCCATTGCCTTAATAATTGCTTTGATTTGATTTTCTATTTTTATTTCCCATTATTTTCACCGACAAGATCTAAACTTTTTGACTTTTCACGATTTATTTTAACGTTCATCTAATAATTGTCATTTGGCAGGTACTAGTGCTATTATTACTCACCCATTTTCAGGTTCTATAAATCCAGCTCTATATTTCTCTCTTCGACACATCCAGATATACATCCAAATAAGAGAGAGAAAATGGAAGCAACGTCACAGCAGCGAATTTGTGTTTTCTGTGGATCCAATTCTGGTAATAAACCAGAGTTCATTGAGGCTGTAAAGGAATTGGGGTGAGTCATAGCAGAGAAAAATATGCACCTAGTATATGGCGGTGGCAATCTTGGATTAATGGGAAGTATTTCAAAAGCCGTTCAGGATGTTGGCGGTCATGTTTTGGGTATCATTCCAAAAAATTTGGCGGACGAACACTTAATCGGATAAACAAATAGAGATGAGCGCATTGTCTTGGAGATGTCTGAACAAATCCTTGAAATGGTCAATACTTCTGATGCGTTTATTGCTTTACAAGGTGGGCTCGGAATGTTTGAAGAGATATTTACAGTGGCATCATGAGCGCACTTGAATATTCATCGGAAGCCCATTGGATTACTTAACATTGAGCATTTCTTTGATTTTCTGTTTGTATTTCTTGCGGAAGCCAAAAGACATGAGTTCGTCACAAAATCAGTACAAGATATTTTCCCGACTGCAACGAAGACCGAATAATTAATTGACCAAATCCTAGATTTTGAACCACAAATCGACCTCATTCTTTCCAAGTTGAACTGGTCAGATAGCGATCGTGGTAAGAAGCGTAAATTGGACATAGATCTTAATCGGTAATTTTTCGTAGATTTTCAGCTAACCAGGTACGACCTTCTTAACTCTTCTTCTACTGTTTAAGACATTGGGTCTCATTTAGGTTTGGGGGAGGGAATTAGTTGATTAGTATATTTTTTTTAGTTTATGTGTTGTTTTTATTTTTACTCTAAAGTTTTTCGAAAAATACAAAAAAATTATAAAAAATTTTGCGTTTTTGTGTTTTTATTTTGACTAAAAAGGTGAAATTGATGAGAGATAACTGAGTAAGGAGTTCCCACTCCTGATATGTATTTCAACCCATTTTCGAAATAAGTTAATTTTTATTTATTTCCTTTTAAATTATTTAATTTATAAATTCTCCTTAACACTGACTAAAATGGATCTTCATATGATCGGTTGGCAGGTATTATCAATTTATATAGTAACATACGGACATAAGTTGTAATTGAAAAGTTTATAATATTCAATGCTCTAGTTTAATTGGAGGAAGCATCTCAAAAAAGTGATGGAGTAAAAAAAAACAAACGTCTGATATCCGAGTTATTAAGTCCGTAGGCGTGTTTTAACACCTAGTGCCCTAAAGCCAACTGGTTTGGGAGCCACCGGCCCAAAGCTCGTTACATAGACGGAAGATATTGTATATAAATAAAAAATAGAGAAAAAGAAAGAAAAAATCAGAAAAAATTCAAAAAATTATTCCATAGCTACAAAAGGTGTGAAATCTGATAGAACTTTAGGACAAAAATATTACTCTCTTATCAACTGCACTTGTGACTGTTGTGGGAAAAAATTAGTTGATTAATATTTTTTTGGTTGTGTATATGGAGAATGGTAAAAATAATCGTAGAATTTACTTATTCGGTAGTTTAAAAAGAAATGAAACAACTAGTAACTTGGAGTAGAAGTTTCACCTGAATAGTCATTAACTTCTTTTTTCTTGTCTTTTTGCTTTTGTGTGCATTATTTTTACTTCCTTTTTACTTTTGTAAAATGTTTGTGGGTATCATTGTTGTAAACCCTCATGAGACTACAGCTCGTCCACTAGGGACACCTAGGGGTTTAAAGGCTTGTTGCATACGCTAAATGCAACCGTGATCCCTACGAAAGTGGCTTAGTTAATTTTATTTTTGTGTTATTTTATTTTTATGTTTTGCTCGAGGACTAGCAAAATGTTAGGTTTGGGGGTGTGATGAGTGGTATTTATATCACTATTTCTCACTCATTTAACCTAATATTTTGTATAGTTTCTCGGGTTTTGTGAACGTTTTGATGTGTTTTATTGTTATTTTACAGATAAATAAAGTTTGGAAAGCATTAGAAACAATTTGGGGCCAAAATAGTGAAAAAAGATTAAAATGATATTTTTGTAATTTTTCCGGCGTCGCGACGCGCAAACCTTCAGCGTCGAGATGCCTAACGTGCGCCGGTCATGCTAACCTGCGTCGAGGGACACGTGTCAGAATCTGAGAAATTGGACTTGCTAACGTGCGCCGGATCTTGCTAACATACGCCGACCTTGCTAATGTGCCTCGTGCCACATGTCATCATCACAGAAGATCAGCTAAAGTGCGTCGGATGCCACGTGTCGCAATCCTATTGGACCAAACATAGCACGTGCCATGTTTCGCCTTCTCATTGGACCGAATATTCATCGAATCACAGGCTGTCACGTGTCAAACTCTCATTGGACTGATCCTTACCGCGTGCCACGTGTCAGATTCTCATTGGACCGAAACATCCACAACCCACTATGTGCCATGTGTCGCCTTCCCATTGCACCACTCTCACCGCGTGCCACATGTCATCATTTGATTGAGCCGACAATACGCGTGGTCAAAAGCCGCGTGATCAAGTAAACGCGTCTTGGCATCTCGACGCCAGACCGAAAGTTTGCCTATAAATTGAGGCCTTCAGCATTCATTTCTCTTGTGCTTTCCTTGGGAGCTTTTCCCTGTTTTTAGAGGATTGCATCTAGTTTTATAAATATAAATAATATTTTAATTATGTATTTTAATTTTCAGTAATAATAGTAGTTCTTCTTCTTCTCTTTTCTTTTTTGTTTAGTAATTAGATTTCCACTGGGGAAGGGTGAAACTTTTATTATTTTAATTTAGATTAATCTCCCTTAATTATAATATAGAAATTATAATTACCGCCTTAATGGCTGGTTTTATTTATTTGACATAAAATAACACCGCTTATATTGCTGGTCTTTAGGTGACAGATATTTACCGCCTATATGGCTGTTTTATGGACAAATAATAATATCGCCTTTATGGCTGGTCGGACTTAATTAAAATCTGATTTAATGAGGATACCACATATATGGTTGGTCGGTAATATCACGGATAAATTTTGTATTATATTAAGGGAGATTTCTAAATTATATATAGTAAAGGTTGATCCTCCAACCCCAGTATTTTATTTTTATTCTAAGGAAGTGATGAAACACAGTATCCATACACTTAATAATTGATTTTCTTTTTATTGGTAGTTTTTTGGTTTGTTTATTGAGTCTTAAGCTTAATGCGTCTTGTTGCTTGATCACCAATAAGATTGATGGGGTAAACTTAAAATGAACTAGACATGGGGATTTTAGGTTTCAGCCTTAGATTCAATAGCCCACGATTTTCCTTGAGGATAGATAACCCTTTTAATACATTTCCTTACAGGATAGGAATATACCTGTCGGGTGGGGGTAGCCATAATTGGAACTTAATCTTAATGAATCCAGGTAATTTGGTTGACATAGGAATATGGTTCAATTGGGTTATACTAGGTATTTTCATCGTACCATCGGAAGAGGCTTTTGCATATTTTCGTGTTCCAGGTTAGCAAATTAATTTATTACACATAAATAAGAGAGTTAATTCATCCTTAGGATAATATTGTGTGGAGTCACGACCTTAGATCTTTGAGTCTTTTCTTTTATTTTCCTTAGTATTTTCTTTTGAGTCTATTTTTATTTTAATTTAGCAAATCCACATTCAACCAGCCAAAAGCAATCAATTCCCTTCGCCCAATAATTAGATACCTGTAAATAAATAGATTCAATAATTAATAACAACAGTAGGAATTAAGTCCTCGTGGGATCGATATTTTTATACTACTTGAACGATACGTGCGCTTGCGTTATACGCGTGTGAATACACCGGTCAACCGATAGAGGAATCAGAAGTTCTGACAGAAGCAGCACCTTCTAGTTCCACTCTTCGTAGGTCTACTAGGATATTGAGACCTCATGAGTGCTTGTATTTGATACAAGACAAGAGCCTTTGACCGGCGTAATCACACGCGTATAACGCAAGCGCACGTATCGTTCCAGTAGTATAAAAAGTATCGATCCCACGAGGACTTAAAACCTTTTGTTATTAATTTTTATGAGGTTAAATGATTATGGGTATCTAATGGTTTGTTTGATTTCATTGGGAAAAGGTGATGATTCTAAATTAAAAACAAGTAAATAAAATTTGCGAAAGTAGATTGATGAAAATTCAAATTTATAAAAACTATCCAGGGTTGTGATTTATTCCAATATTATTTAAAGATGAAGTGGTTATCTTATAGTTGGGTAATATATTAATTTATTAACCTGGAACACTTAAATTATGTAAAAGCCTATTCCGATGGTCAATTGAAAAATACCTAGTAAAATCCAATTGAATCATATGTCTATGTCAACCAAATTACCTAGATTCATTAAGATTAAGTTCCAGTTATGGCTACCCCCGCCCGACAGGTATATTCCTATCCTGTAAGGAAATCTATTAAAGGGTTATCTATCCTCAAGGAAGATCGTGGGCTATTGAGTCTAAGGTCTTAAACTTAAAATCCCTATGTCTAGTTCATTTTAAGTTTACCGAATCAATTTTATTAATGGCCAGTTAATAAAAACCATTAAGATTAAAACTCAATAAATAAGTCTTTAAATTACCCAAACTATAATCTAACCCTTATAAAACGGTAATATTGAAATTAATCACAACCCTAGATAACTAACTTAGTTACGACACATAACTAGGGCTAATGAAAACTTAAAAGACATAAAGTAAAAGTTGCGGAAAAGTAAAAGTAAATACTAAAAAGTAAATTACAATAAAATAAAATGTTAAGGTAAAATGAATTAACTTCTACTATTTACTATTTAGATATCTCCCTTAATATAATATATTAACTTGTGATAAATTTACCAACCAGCCATAAAGGCGGAACCAAAATAAACCTGCCATATAGGCGGTAAGAAAGTTAAACCAACCAGCCATAAAGGTGAAACCATTTGTCCATAATCCAGCCATATAGGCGGAACCAAAATAACCAGCCATATAGGTGGAACCGAAATAACCTGCCATATAGGCGGAACCAACATAACCTGCCATATAGGCGGTAAGAAAATTAAATTACCAACCGACCAATCTGGCGGTATCCTTACTTAGTCAGGTTTAACCAATTTAAAATGAATTACCGACCGGCCAATATAGCGGTATCCTCATTAAGTCCAATTTTAAATAGTGAATATATTATAATTATGGGAGATTAATCTAAATATCAATAGTAAAAGAATTACATTTCACCCCAGCAGGGAGAAGTTACCTCCTCATGGTTAAATAGTAAAAACTGAAAAAGTTAAAAGGAAGTAAATTACTATTACTATTACAAAAGTAAATTACTATTACAGAACGTAATTAATTACAAAACTGAAATTAGAAGAAACAAATAAGAGAACTCTCTATTTACATCAGAGAATTCAGAGAGAATGGCACATTTGAAACTGAAATTTGAAACTCAATTTATAGGCCTCGGCGGGCTCTTGGATTCGCGACGCCAAAGCCTTTTGGCGTCGCAACGCGCCACGTGGCGCGCTCTGATTCGTCGTTCTTCAGATTCTTATCCGATGACGTGGCACTGTTCATGATGACTCAATAATTATGATGACATCATCCATGACATCATGATGAAGTGTCGATGGCGATTGTCAGCACCGTAGGATGATGACATGTGGCACAGCGCACGTTAGCAAAGTGCTTGTGATGGTGACACGTGGCACGGCGCACGTTAGCAAAGTCAAACTTCTCAGATTCTGACTCGTTGACCCAGCGCAAGTTAGCAAGTGTTGGCACACGTTAGGCGTCGTGACGCCCAGTCTTGGTGTCACGACGCTGGCAAATGACCAAAATGCCCTTTTTCTAAATTTTCACTGTCTTGCTCCAAATCACCTCCAGAATGTCCTGAAACTTTATTTATCTACAAAATAACACAAAACACATCAAAATATTCACAAAACCCAAGAAACTATACAAAATATTATGTTAAATGAGTGGGAAATAGTGATAGATTTACCACTCATCACACCCCCAAACCTAACATTTTGCTAGTCCTCGAGCAAAACATAAAATAACATAAACAAAATTAAACTAAGCCACTTTCGTAGGGATCACGGTTGTATTTAGCGTATGCAACAAGCCTTTAAACCCCTAGGTGTCCCTAGTGGACGAGTTGTAGTCTCGTGAGGGTTTACAGCAATGATACCCACAAACATTTGACAAAAGTAAAAATGTAGTGAAACTAATGCACACAAAAGCAAAAAGACAAGAGGAAATAGAATAAAGAAGTTAGTGACTATCAGGTGAAACTTCTACTCCAAGTTACTAGTTGTTTTGTTTCTTTCTAAATTACCGAATAAGTAAATTCTCCGATTATATTTACCATTCTCCATATACACAGCCACAAAGTATTAATCAACTCATTTTTGCCCACAACAGTCACAAGTGCAGTTGATAAGAGGGTAATATTTTTGTCCTAAAGTTCTATCAGATTTCACACCTTTTTGTAGAAATGGAATAATTTTTCGAATTTTTCTGATTTTTACTTTGATTTTCTTCTCTATTTTTTATTTATATACAATACCTTCCGTCTATGTAGCGAGCTTTGGGTCGTTGGCTCCCAAACCAGTTGGCTTTAGGGCACCAGGTGTTAAGACACCCCTACGGACTTAATTACCCAGACTTCAGATATATATATTTTTGTAGCATCTTTGATCCATGTAGCGAGCTTTGGGCCAGTGACTCCCAAACCAGTTGGCTTTAGGGCACTAGGTGTTAAAACACCCTTACAGACTTAATAACTCGGATCTCGGACGTTTTTTTTTTTTTTACTCCACTTTTTGAGATGCTTCCTCCGATTAAACTAGACCACTAAATATTACAAACCTTTCATTTACAGCTCATGTTTGTATGTTACTATGCATATTGATAATACTTGCCAAATTAGCATATGAAGATCCATTTTAGTCTGTTTTAAGGAGAATTTATAAATTAAATAATTCAAAAGGAAATAAACAAAAATTAACTTATTTCGAAAATAGGCTTGAAATACGTATCAGGAGTGGAAACTCCTTACTCAGCTATCTCTCACCAATTTCACATTTTTAGTCAAAATAAAAACACAAAATCGCAAAATATTTTTGTAATTTTTGAAAAAATTTCAATTTTTTTGTATTTTTCGAAAAAATTTGGACTAAAAATAAAACAACACAAATTAAAAAAATAAGATACTAAATAACTAATTCCCTCCCCCAAACCTATATGAGACATTGTCCCCAATGTCTTAAAAAGTAGAAGAAGAGTTTAGAAATAGTACCTGGTTAGCTGAAATTCTACACGAAAATTAAAGGTTAAGATCCAGATTAATCCGACATCTCTTACCATGATCGTTCTCGGACCAATTTATCTTAGAAAGGATATGATCAATTTGTGGTTCAAAAGCTAAGAGTTGGTCAATTAAATCTGGGGCAGTTCTGGCAGTAAAGAGAAGTTCTTTCAGAGGTTTTGTCACGAACCCATTTCTCCGGGCATCCTCAAGAAACACACAAAGAAAATCATAATATCCTTCAACATTGTACAGTCCAAGTGGTTTCTGGTGTATGTTCAAGTTCGCCCAAGATAGAACTATAAATATTTCCTCCAATGTGCCCAAGCCACCTGGCAAAGCAATAAAAGCATCAGCACGATTAATCATTTCTACTAGTCGTTCAGACATACTTGGCACAATTAGTTCTTCTCCATTTAATGGTCCAATAAGATTTGCCTCTGCCAAGGGTTTTGGGATGATTCCCAAGACTGGACTACCTCCTTCCTGTACGGCCTTTGAAACGATTCCCATAAGTCCAAGATTGCCTCTGCCATATACTAATTGCATATTCCTTGCAGCTAAGACTCAACCCAATTCTTGTGCTACTGCTATGTATTCTGGTTTAACACCAACACTAGTACCAAAAAACACACAGATGTTCTCAACTCGTCTTCTTGAAGTGGCTTCCATGTTTATGTATTTCTTTCTTAAATCTGGATGCCTTTCAAAGTGCAATGACAAGCTGAATTTATAGCACCTGAAAAAGGTGAGTAATAATAGCACTAGTACCTGCCAAATGACAATTATTAGTTAAACAGTACAATAAATCGTGATAGTCAAAAAGGTCTGGATCCTGTCGGAGAAAATAAAAGAAAACAACAAAATAAATCAAAATTATTAGAAAAGGACAAAGAGATATAATATTTACAAGAAAAGTAACGGCTTGATTGACGTATATGCGTCAGGGACAAGCTTCCCATCCAATTTACTTATAAATTGGCAAACAGGGTCTTTTTGAGTCAAATTCCCGAGACTTAACTGTTGTCTTTCTCTTAGAAATTGTGTATGTAATTTGCGAATGGCTATATGAACATATCCACTGGGATGCATCTCAAGAGTCGAAGATAGGTCATCTAAAGACTCCTTACTCAAGCCATCTCTAATGAATTTAATTTTGTCTTCGCGATTATCAAACACCATTCCTAAAGAACGACAACGAGTATTGCAATTCCAGCGTGCACATTTGAAACAAACACCCATTTTCTTAGCTCTAGGTTTCTTTGCATAGGTGCTTCTTCCAAAACCAGACAAAAATGAAGTACAAGAATCAGAATACTCAACTTCTAATCGGACTCGTGCTTCGATTACCTAATGAATATCAGTAGGAATACCTTTCATCGTTAGTAGTCTCATCCGTTCCAAGCGAGCTTTGTAAACTTTCATCAAAGATTTTTGAGGGAGAGGGGGAAATTGCTTGTGAAGATTTACGAGAACTTCTTCCATCTTGTAATGACTAAATCTGAAAAAACTAAACACGCCAAATTAAATCACACCAAATCACAATATATACACAAATTGCATGGGTTGCCTCCCTACGAGCGCTAAGTTTAACGTCGTCAGCTAGACGTTGCTACTCAAACGTTATGTTGGATCTGAAAGTGTGACACTTTCTTTTTATCGCTCGAATGATTCTCCCCAGTAATGCTTGACACGCTGACTGTTAACCTTGAATGTGTTGTTGGTATTAGGATCCAGTAATTCAACGGCTCTATGTGGTAAAACCTGAGTGATCACAAATGGACCTTACCACCTCGATTTTAACTTTCCAGGGAACTGTTTCAGCCTCGAGTTATACAACAACACATGTTGCCTTGGTTCCAACTATCTGTGCACTATTTTTCGGTCATGCCATTTCTTGGTCTTTTCTTTGTACAGTCTGGCATTCTCATAAGCATGTAAGTGAAATTCCTCCAATTCATTGAGTTGGTGGAGTCTTTTCTCTCCTGCAACTTGTGAATCAAGATTTAGCTTCTTCAGTGCCCAGTACGTCTTGTGTTCAAGCTCAACTGGTAGATGGCATGCTTTCCCAAACACCAATCGATATGGGGACATACCAATGGGTGTCTTGTAAGCTGTACGGTAGGCTCATAATGCGTCATCCAGTTTTGTAGACCAGTCCCTCCTTGTTGATCCAACGGTTCTCTCTAAGATTCTTTTGATTTCCCTGTTTGAAACCTCAACCTGTCCATTTGACTGTGGATGGTAAGCAGTGGCAACCTTGTGAGAAACTCCGTATTTGGATAGGAGTGCATCAAAGTATCTGTTGCAGAAATGAGAACCACCATCGCTGATGATCGCCAAGGTGTTCTGAACCGAGTGAAAATGTTCTTTTTCATAAATTTGATCACCACTTTTGAATCATTGGATGGCAGTGCAATTGCTTCGACCCATTTGGAGACGTAATCTACAGCAACTAAGATGTACAGGTTTCCAAATGATGGAACAAATGGTCCCATCAAATCAATACCCCACACATCGAATATTTCCACTTCCAAAATACTTTACAACGGTCCTTCATTTCTCCTCGAAATATTCCCCGTTCTCTGGCACCTGTCACATTGAAGAGTAAAAAGATAAACATCTTTAAAAAGTATGGGCTAGAACAAACCTGATTGAAGAACTTTTGCTGCAGTTTTGTCCCCGCTGAAGTGTCCGCCATATGGTGATGAATGACAGTGCTGCAAAACACTGTTGACCTCCTCCTGTGGAACACACCGTCTCAATAATTAATCAGCACACCGTTTGAACTGGTACGGCTCATCCCAAACATAGTGCTTGACATCTTTAAAGAATTTCTTCCGTTGCTGAGTTGTCCATTCCAACGGCCATTTTCCTGACACAATATAGTTGACATAGTCAGTATACCAAGGGGCTTCCTACTGTTTCATGGCAAACAGCTGTTCATCTGGAAAAGTTTCTTTGATTGACAGTTCTTTGCCAGCTGTTTCTCCATTCTCGAGCCTCGATAAATGACCTGCCACTTGGTTTTCTGTCCATTTTCTGTCTCGAATCTCCACGTCAAATTCTTGCAGAAGAAGTATCCAACGGATCAATCTGGGTTTGGCATCTTTCTTTGTGATCAGATATTTGATTGCTGAATGATCTGTGTAGACCACTACTTTGGGACCCAACAGATAGGATCGGAATTTTTCAAAAGCGAACACAACTGCAAGCAACTCCTTTTCGGATACACCTCTAAATCTCAAAATTCAGATACAGAAGAGTCCATTTTTTTTATGTGAAGCTTTTCTTTTATAGTGATAGTTTCTTAGTTTAAGGAGGAAATGATCTCCTTTAAAAAGGGAAGTTGATAATCATGAAAGGTGATAATAAGCAAAAAGATAATTGGAGAAAGTTTTTAAGAAAGAAATAATATGGTTTTATGAAAATTGGCTAAGAATGAAAGAGATTGAGTCATTTAGCAAAATTGGAAATGTGACGCATGTCCGACCGGATGTAGAGGTGTATCCGGCCAGATGTGATGGTTATGTCCGGACGGACTTAGGGGTTTATATCCATTCGAATGTAGATGGTTTCTTTCCAGCATTTAAACCTTACAATCCCCCTAAGCTTCTAGATAGTTCCCCTACATGAGATACATTATCGGGCCATGAAAATACATTGTCTATAATGATGCAATGTCATGAAATTGAGTAAGTCAATGTTGTAACATTCTAAGCCAGAGAGCACAATTAAATCTGAAATTGAATCGTTAGTCCTCAATAAAAATGAGCTTCATTCAGAGTTCTGCTGGAATAATAAATGGCATGGAAATCTTTGCTTTGTGTTGTCCCAAAACTGCACCTACAGCAAAATCACTAGCATCACACATTACTTCAAATGGAAGGGTCCAGTCTGGTGCTACTATGATGGGGGCAGAAACCAGCTTCTGTTTTAAGATCTCGAAAGCTTCATGGCATTCTTTGGTGAAGTTGAAAGGCACATCCTTCTCCAGTAGATTGCAAAGAGGTTTTGCAATTTTGGAAAAGTCTTTGATAAATCTCCTGTAAAAACCTGCGTGTTCAAGAAAACTCTGAATTCCTTTGACAGATGTTGGTGGAGGTAGTTTTTCAATTGTTTCGATCTTTGCTTTGTCTACCTCAATACCCTTTTGTGATATCCGGTATCCAAGAACAATGCCTTCCTGCACCATGAAGTGGCATTTCTCCCAGTTGAGTACCAGGTTTGTGTCTTCGCACCTTTGTAACACATGTTTCAGATTTTGCAAGCAATGGTCAAATGAATCTCCAAACACAGAGAAATCATCCATGAATACCTCCATACTCTGCTCCAACATGTCTGAGAAAATGGCCATCATGCAACGCTGAAATGTGGCTGGGGCATTACATAATCCAAATGGCATTCTGCGGAAAGCAAAAGTACCATAGGGACATGTAAACGTGGTTTTCTCTTGGTCCTCTAGTGCAATGGCAATCTGATTGTATCCTGAGTATCCATCCAGAAAGCAATAGTATTCATGTCCTGCCAATCTGTCCAGCATCTGATCAATGAATGGCAGCGGAAAATGGTCCTTTCTCGTGGCTTTGTTCAGCTTCCGGTAGTCCATGCATACTCTTCATCCAGTCACTGTTATTGTTGGAATCAACTCATTCTTTTCATTGGTGACAACAGTAATTCCTCCTTTCTTCGGCACACACTGCATAGGACTCACCCAACTGCTGTCTGAGATGGGATAAATGATGCCAGCATCCAACCATTTGATGATTTCTTTCTTCACGACTTCCTTCATGATTTGATTAAGTCTCCGTTGATGCTCCACTGTGGGTTTGTACTCATCGTTCATCAGAATCTTGTGAATGTAAAATGATGGACTAATGCCTCGAATGTCTGCTATAGTCCAGCCAATGGCTTTCTTGTGCTCTCGCAATACTCTCAGTAACTTTTCTTTCTGCTCCAATGTTAGTGAAGAAGAAATAATAACAGGTAATTTAGAAGAGTTTCCAAGAAATGCATACCTGAGATGACTCGGAAGTAATTTCAGCTCCAACTGCGGTGGTTCTTCAATTGAAGGTTTGATTCGATCTTTCTTCGGGAGTTCCAGACTTTCCACTGGTGTTGTTGATTTGAAACGGAACGGCTTGTCAAAATAGTTGATACATTCCATAATTTCAGCATCAAGCTCGCTGTCAGTCATGTTGGTGATGCAAGCTTCAAGTTTTTCCGTGGGAACTGTATCACTGTCTTGGATGATACTATCAACAACATCAATTCTGAAGTATTCTTCCTCCTTTTCATCGCTCGGGAATTTCATGGATTTGAAAACATTAAAGGTAACTTCTTAGTCCTGAACTTTCATGGTTAGTTCTCCTTTTTGTACGTCAATCACAGTTCGACCTGTTGCCAAGAATGGTCTCCCAAGAATGATTGGAACATCATTGTCTTCTTCCATGTCTAGGATGATGAAATCTGCTAGGAGAATGAGTTTGTCAACTTTGACGAGCACATCTTCAACAACACCCCTCGGAAATGCGAGCGTTCGATGAGCAAGTTGTAATGAAACTGAGGTAGGCATTGCTTCTCCAATTTGCAGTTTCCTGTAAATAAAAAAATGGATTAAATTAACACTTGCACCTAAATCACATAAAGCATTACCAATGTATTGTTCTCCAATGGTGCATGGGACTGTGAAACTGCCAGGATCTTTCAACTTCGGGGGAAGTTTCCTCTGAATGATGGCGATGTATTCTTCCATCAATGCTACTGTCTCGTAGTCTCCCAATCTCTATTTCCGTGAAAGAATGTCTTTCATGAATTTGACATAACTGGGCATTTCTTCAAAGGCTTCTGCGAAAGGAATGTTGATGTGCAGTTTTTTAAACACGTCCAGGAATCGAGCAAACTGCTTGTCCAGTTTGTTTTTTTGAAGACGCTGTGGAAAAGGTGGAGGTGGAGTGATTTGTTCTTTTTCCTTTGCTTCTTTTTCCTCCATCTGTGGAACTGAATCTTTAGGAACCTCCTCGATTGTTACTTTAACTCCAACATCTTTGTTGATCTCAGTACCGCTTTTCAAGGTGATGGCTTGACATTGCTCCTTCCCTCGGTTCCTTGGATTTGGTTCTGTATTGCTGGGAAGATTTCCTAGCGGTCTGTAACTCTGAGCATTGGCCAGTTGGCCAATTTGATTTTCCAGTGCTTTGATGGAAGCTGATTGGTTTTGGAACATAGCTTCATATCTTTTCAACTGAGCTAGCACTTCTGCCATTACTGGTTCTTTTTCATGCTCATGGCTTTTGTTCTGTTGCTGGAATCCAGATGTTGGATAGTTTTGCTGTTGGAATCCAGGTGGTGGATTGTTCTTCTGCCCTGAATTGTTGCTCCATGAAAAATTGGGATGATTCCTCCACCATGGGTTGTAGGTGTTGGATTATGGATTGTTCCCCTGTCTGTTGAAATTGTTGACATAATTCACCATTTCTTCAGGTTGAGTTGGCTCTAGTGCTCCTCCATATGTTGAACTTGTGGCTCCAATGTTGTTTTGAGTGCTGAGAGTCTCCATAAATTTGCATATCTGATCCAGTTTAGCACTGACTGCTGTATTGGCTCCAACTTCATATATTCCTGTAATTCTTTAAATCAGGCTCCTTTCTGTTGGCCACAAGGAATTATTGTTGGTCATCTCTTCGATTAGGTCCCAGGCTTGATCTTCTCCTTTTGACATCAACCCTCCTCCAGCAGCAGCATCAATTGTGGTTCTCATCAGTCCAGAAAGTCCATTATAGAATGTTTGGACTTGAAGCCATTTTGGAATCTCATGGTGAGGACATTTCCGGAGCAAGTCTTTGTATCTTTCCCAAGATTCGTAAAGGGATTCCGAATCTTGTTGTACAAAAGATGTGATGTCATTCCTCAGTTTTACTGTTCTGGCTGGTGGAAAGTACTTTGCAAGGAATCTGGTGGCTAGAGTGTTCCATGTTGTGATGGAACCAGCTGGTAGTGAATGTAGCCAGGCCTTTGCCCTGTCTTTCAAGGAATATGGAAAAACTCGCAGTCTCATTGCTTCTTCAGCTCCTCGGTTGTAATTGAAAGTGCCGCAAACTTCCAGGAAGTTACTAATGTGGGCATTAGGATCTTCAGTTGCATTCCCCCTAAACTGAACTAACTGCTGAATCATCTGAATGCAAGTTTTGATGTCACCCGTATTTGCTGGTAAGGGAGGAAGTACAATACAGGAAATGAGGCCATCTACCACCGGAATGGTTCTGTCTCGAATGGGAATTGGTGGTGCAACCTCCAAAGGTTCAGGTTCCATGTTAACAATTGCTTCTTGGCCTTCTCGCCTTTCCCTTCTCAACTGTCTGATAGTTCTTTCAATCTCAGGGTCAAGCGGATGGAATTCAAAACATCTGGCTCGTCTCATGAAATGTCTGAGAACCTGAAACACAATAAAATAAAAACAATAAGTAAAAAGAAAAATAGATACAAGTAACGAATCTAACCCCTAAACTAATAGTAAAAGATAACTAAGTCCCCGGCAACGGCGCCAAAAACTTGACCGGCGTAATCACACGCGTATAACGCAAGCGCACGTATCGTTCAAGTAGTATAAAAAGTATCGATCCCACGAGGACTTAAAACCTTTTGTTATTAATTTTTATGAGGCTAAATGATTACGGGTATCTAATGGTTTGTTTGATTTCATTAGGAAAAGGTGATGATTCTAAATTTAAAAACAAGTAAATAAAATTTGCGAAAGTAGATTGATGAAAATTCAAATTTATAAAAACGATCCAGGGTTGTGATTTATTCCAATATTATTTAAAGATGAAGTGGTTATCTTATAGTTGGGTAATATATTAATTTATTAACCTGGAACACTTAAATTATGTAAAAGCCTCTTCCGATGGTCAATTACAAATACCTAGTATAATCCAATTGAATCATATGTCTATGCCAACAAAATTACCTAGATTCATTAAGATTAAGTTCCAATTATGGCTACCCCCGCCCGACAGGTATATTCCTATCCTGTAAGGAAATCTATTAAGGGTTATCTATCCTCAAGGAAAATCGTGGGCTACTGAGTCTAAGGTCTTAAACTTAAAATCCATATGTCTAGTTCATTTTAAGTTTACCTAATCAATTTTATTAATGGCCAGTTAATAAAAAGCATTAAGATTAAGACTCAATAAATAAATCTTTAAATTACCCAAACTATAATCTAACCCTTATAAACCGGTAATATTGAAATTCATCACAACCCTAGATAACTAACTTAGTTCTGACACATAACTAGGGCTAATGAAAACTTAAAAGACATAAAGTAAAATTACGGAAAAGTAAATACGGTAAAGTAAATTGCAATAAAATAAAAATGCTAAGGTAAAAGGAATTACTTCTACTATTTACTATTTAGATATCTCCCATAATATAATACATTAACTTGTGATAATTTTACCAACCAGCCATAAAGGCGGAATCATTTGTCCATAATCCAGCCATATAGGCGGAACCAAAATAACCAGCCATATAGGTGGAACCAAAATAACCTACCATATAGGCGGAACAAACATAACCTGCCATATAGGCGGTAAGAAAATTAAATTACCAACCGACCAATCTGGCGATATCCTTACTTAGTCAGGTTTAACCAATTTAAAATGAATTACCGACCGGCCAATATAGCGGTATCCTCATTAAGTTCAATTTTAAATAGTGAATATATTATAATTATAGGAGATTAATCTAAATAGAAATAGTAATAGAATTACCTTTCACCCCAGAAGGGAGAAGTTACCTCCTCATGGTTGAATAGTAAAAACTGAAAAAGTTAAAAGGAAGTAAATTACTATTACAGAACGTAATTAATTACAAAACTGAAATAGAAGAAACTATGAAGAGAACTCCCTATTTACATCAGAGAATTCAGAGAGAATGGTACATCTGAAACTGAAATTTGAAGCTCAATTTATAGGCCTCGGCGGGCTCCCGGAGTCGCGACGCCAAAGCCTTTTGGCGTCGGGACGGGCCACGTGGCGCGCTCTGATTCGCCGGCTCCAGATTCTTATCTGATGACGTGGCACTGTTCATGATGACTCAATAATTATGATGACATCATCCATGACATCATGATGACATGTCGATGGCGATTTTCGGCACCGTAGGATGATGACACGTGGCACGGCGCACGTTAGCAAAGTGCTTGTGATGGTGGACACGTGGCACGGCGCACGTTAGCAAAGTCAAACTTCTCAGATTCTGACTCATTGACCCGGCATAAGTTAGCAAGTGTCGGCGCATGTTAGGCGTCGCGACGTCCAGTCTTGGTGTCGCGACGTTGGTAAATGACTAAAATACCCTTTTTCCAAATTTTCACTGTTTTGCTCCAAATCACCTCCAGAATGTCCTGAAACTTTATTTATCTACAAAATAACACAAAACACATCAAAATATTCACAAAACCCAAGAAACTATACAAAATATTAGGTTAAATGAGTGGGAAATAGTGATAGATTTACCACTCATCAGCCTTGATGTGCTTCTCTTGGAGGAGACTGATCTGTATACCTACAGAGAAGCAATGTTAGACATTGAATCCGTTGCATAGCAGGAAGCTATGAATTCCAAAATGGACTCTATGCATCAGAATCAAGTTTGGGACTTGGTTCCGCTTCCTAAGGGAATTGTTCCTGTAGGTTGTAAATGGGTTTACAAAAGGAAGCGCGGGCCTGATGGGAAGGTTGAAACCTTCAAAGCCTGACTGGTTGCTAAAGGTTATATTCAAAGGCCAGGTGTAGACTATGATGAAATCTTTTCACCGGTAGCGAGGCTAAAGTCTATTAGGATTCTATTGGCTATCGCTGCTTACCATGACTATGATATTTAGTAAATGAATGTCAAAATGGCTTTTCTTAATGGATTTTTTGATGAAGAAATCTATATGGAATAGCCTGAGGGTTTTGTCTCCAGCCAAAATTCTGGCATAGTTTGTAAGCTTATGAAGTCCACTTATGGGCTTAAACAAGTTTCACGGAGTTGGAATCTTCGTTTTGATTAGGTAATCAGATTGTCTGGTTTTCTCCAAAAATGAAGAAGAAACTTGTGTTTATAAGAAGGTTAGTGGGAGTAAGATCGTGTTCTTAGTGCTTTATGTTGACAACATCATGATCATTGGAAATAATCTTAGAATGATGCAGGGTGTTAAAGCATACCTCTGTAAAAACTTCTCCATGAAAGACTTGGGTGAAGCTTCTTATATACTTGGTATAAAACTCTATAGAGATAGAGAAAAGAAGCTGATTGGGTTATCCCAATCTACGTACATAGATAAGATCCTAGAAAGGTACAAATTTAGCAATTGTAAAGTTGTTAATATACCATTTCGACATGGCATTCGTCTTTCAAAGAAGACGTGTCCTCAGACGGAAGATGAAAAGGCTAGAATGTCCAGTCAGCTTTATGCATCATGCTTAGGAAGCATCATATATGTCATGTTATGTACGAGACCTGATATTAGCCATGCAGTAAGCGTTACTAGCAGATATCAGTCAAATCTAGGTATTGACCATTGGATGGCCGATAAATATATCCTAAAGTATCTAAAAATGTATTAAGGATAAGTTTTTTTTTTATGGAGAATGTGATTTACAGATAAGAGGATATACAGATTCTGACTTTCAGTCAGATCCTGATGATAGAAAGTCTACTTCAGGTTTTGTATTTACTCTTAATAATGCTGCAGTCAGTTGGAAATGTTCCAAACAAGGATCAACATCTGATTTCACCACTGAGGTGGAATATATTGCTGCATCAGATGCTGCAAAAGAAGTTGTATGGATTAGAAAATATATCACTGATTTGAGAGTTGTCCCAAACATCGAGGATTCGATCCCGTTGTTTTGTGATAACAGTGGTGCCGTTGCACAAACAAAAGAACCTAGAGCGCATCGAAAATCAAAACATGTAGAACGGAAGTACCATATTATTCGTGAGATCATCGCCCGAGGAGATGTTGCCATATGCAAGATATCTGGAGAGGATAACATAGCAAACCCGCTTACGAAGGCCTTGCCTCCGAGACTATATGATAGACATGTAGAGGCGATGGGTATTAGATACCATTAAATTTGGCACTAGAGAGTAAGTGGGAGAAAATGTTGGATTATGTGCTCGGCGCACCAAGTTTTATTGTATTTATTGTAAATATGATGTATTTTATATTTTATTATGAATAAAATTAAGTAATTTCATCAATATGATCTTATATAGGGTAAAGGTGTAATGACCGTAGAATGAATAGTTGTGATATAATTACAAAAGCGCCGTAATTATTACTGAGAAATGTCACAATATAATTCATTCTCAAATGTTCCTGGTCAAGGTTTACATATCTGGTCGGTTAGTAAACCCGTAAGACCGGTACGTGTCTTATATTAGAAATGTTCTAATAGTTTATCTTAATAAACCATGAGTATTGGGAGACTCGTATAGACACGTAGGTGTTTATTGGATAAATACTGAACGACTCATTTAAAGATTCATGAAGATGGTACACCAATGTCAATATGAATCTTTACGAGTCGAATAGCATATTAGCTCCTTTGACTTGTGATACCACTGTGGATATGTGAGATATCCTCCATACTTTGATGGTAGTTATATCAGCGATCTTTTTAGATCGAACCTCCGTCTGTTCGTTGGGTATGGACTGATACTCATGATATTTTGTGACATATCCATAGAGGATCTGTCAGTTCCGTGTACGAGATTTAGGTGTCCAATTTGTGAATCTTTGAAATCCTTGGCCGAGGTATGATTCGAAAATGAGTTCCGAATATTTTTTAAGAATCATAACTATGTCGCGATACATGAATTGTTCATAGCGGAGATTTGACGTTTAATCTATATCTCTGGAATAATTCGGATAACCTATGATAGATGGATTATATATGCGATGACTTCGACTTGGATAGTTTAACTTGATTATCTGTAGTTCTCGTAATTTATGAGTGGATGAATTACAGACATGGAAATGATTTCCATGACAGATAAACTTGAACCTAAAAAGTCCCACAATATAAAGTGTACTTGTTGAGCACTTGGGCAATTAATTATGGATAATTCGGATTATTCATAATTTACACATGCATATTAAATAAGTGTATTTGTATACAGTACATAATTTAGATTAGATACACATTATTAACCTATTAAATTTTGACACTTGTTTTATTATTATTATTAGTTAATCAATTGTTAATTAATTATTAATGATGATAAAATGGAAGAATATTCTTGGAATATTATTCCATGATATTATTTTATTTTTTTTAATTAATTAAATTAATTAATTAAAATGTTAATTAATTTATTTATTTAAGATAAGAATATTATTGGAAAATTATTATTAGTTTGGCAAATTTTGATTTGTCAAACCAGGTGTATTTGACACATGAATTTTTAATTAACAAAAATCAAAATAAAATCAATTTTGGATAAGATCAAATTGATGTCAAAATTTTGGCCACGAAATTAATTAATTTTGTTGTAAAATTAAGCCTAATTTTCGGCCATGTAAGGGTTTAATATAAAATGAAATTGTTTCATTTTTGTTTAAGCTTTATCACTTCTCATGAGTTGAGAAACAAAGAAAAAAAAAAGAGAAATTAAGGTTCTAAACAAACTTCTACACCAAAAAAGAAAAGAAAATTGGTGACAAAAATTGATATTAAGGTAATATTAATTTCCTATTTTCTTAACTTTTGTTTTTGAGAATGTAAATATGTATGAGATATGTATATTGCATGTTTGAATTAAATATGTATTTAGGATATGTATTTGAAACAAAATTTGGTGTTGAATGTTAGTTAACCTTAATTGTTTTTCTTTTAAGCATGTGTAATTTTGGATTAATTAGGGAATTAATTCCAAAATTTAAAATTGACATTCTAGAGTGATATTGCCACTCAAATATTGCCTAGAATTGTTCTTGAAACTTTATATTATGGTGATTTAATTTGCAGCAAGTTAATTGGATTAATTTGTGATTAAATTAGATTTTGGCTTGAAAAATTGGCAAAAAAAAATAATTATGGATCAGATCTGAATTTGATACTTAAAACAGAATATTTTTCATGTAAAAATATGTTGTTTGGTTGATTTTGGATGTGTTTTGGGTGGTGGATTTATTCTGGAAATTATTCTGGGGCGAAAATGTGAGAAAACAGCGAAATTTACGTTAAAACGGGTCCGTAGCGTGCCGGCTCTGATCCCAGCGAATTGGACCCGGTTCGGGCAGCCTAAGGGCTGACCGAACACTGCCCAAATGTCAAAGATGACCCGGCTCAGTGGTTGGTCAATCGGTTTGACCGTTTACCCGTTACACGTAGATTTGTCGAAAAATATTTTCGTAAAATAATTCGTTGTGTAACCAAATATATTTTGTTATTAAATGTTCGTAAAATAACACGTAAAAATTCACCCTTCATCGCGAGCTTCCGCTGCGCTTACCCCAACATGTACCAGGTCAGATATTGCACACGCAGTGGGTATAGTGAGGTGTTTTCTCTTTAACCTGAAAATCAACACTGTGAGGCAGTCAAATGAATTCTCAGGTACCTCACGGGTACATCGAGGTTACGTATGTGCTACGGGGGATCTGATCCAATCTTGAAAGGCTGTACTGTTGGACAATTATGACCCATAGCGTCACTATTTGTACAGATCATGGTGTTGTTGTCCAAATTAACTATGTGACAATAGGTTATTGCTCTCTTATCATTTGTGATTAGATCACCTAGATGTATAAATGATAGGAGGTCCATATAATTAGTTCCTGGATTGAGATGATATGAGACAGTATCAGTCCACGAAGGATTAATCATTAAATATCCCTAGTTAGAGTATTATCGAGATTGGACATCGATAATGCGTAAAAGACTAGTATTATACTTGTGCGCGTTATGAGGGCATAACGGCATAGTTCTCATATATTTTGGTATAGGATACTCATGCAAGTGTAATAGGAGGTTGTGTTTTACCGATTGTGCGGAAAACAGCTTCGCTCTGGATAGACCCTTCGGAATTCCATTGGTAGTATGACTATGTGTCTATGGAAGTCCGAAATCAGGGTAGGTGTGTTTGGTCTTAACCTGAGACTTGCACCGCTAATACTTGCGACAATCAATATGCTTTGGTTTTGGTCGTCCAGGGCTTTAACAGGTTCTGTGTACGCCTCTGCTGGGTATATTGAGAATCGTAGTGTGTTGGGTGTGATGTCAAGACGAAAGTATCACTCCAGTCATAGTGGAGATGATGTCACGTAGGATGCGGTACTAGTACTCTTAAGTACTGCATTCATCGGGATGATATGACTAGGTCATGTTCATCCGATTATAGAGACTAGTTACCAGACATCCGACATGTGCTTCGTACGGGGCAGACACAATTCCAGCCTCAGGCCTAGCACGTGACATCCGATACTGGATCGAGATACACAATACCACGTATACTACGCCTGATATAGATCGTTTATTCCTGTAAGCATGTTTCTGGAGAATTGGGTAGGCATGGCGCTTTGCTAGAAGCCAACCTTGTCTTGTAAATTGGTATAAACGTAGTACTAGGTATGTATGTATTCGGATAGTCCGATAACCGTATTTACTGCCAACATATCCGAGGATCTCATGGGTCGCTTCCCGAATATTCACCGATGACGTATGACTCGCACTTAATTAATCTGTGATTAATTAGAAGAGAGAGAAAATTAATCTGGGATTAATTACGGAGATATTTTATCTAGGATAAAATATCATTTAAAGAGAGAGAATGATTAATTTGGAATTAATCGATAAATTAATATATTCGATATAGTAAACGAAATTGGATTTCGACGCGGAATTAAAATTAATTTTTAATTCGGGCAAACGAGTTAATTTAGAATTAATTCGTTAGCGACGTGAATGGTGATTATGCTAGGCATGATTATTTAATTAAATTAGATTTAATTACGACGCAACGGAAAATTCTTTAATTTGGAATTAGCGAACCCAAGCCCGGGAGTGTTTGCGAGCGCATTCGCATTTCGAATTCGAGTGCGGCACGCAAATCACATCAAGCGTCAAATTTCTAGTCACATCTAGCGTCACATCATTCGTCAATCAAGTGATAGATGTCTTTCAATTTGAGTGATTGACACCAGTCACTATTCATTGATTGATGGGAGTTGATGGAAGTGGTTGGCAAAGCTTTAAATCATTTTGAATTTTTGAAAGCAAAATAAATGGAAAATGAATTTTAGAATTTCATAAGTGTATTAGATACACTTTTGGCAACAACCAACACACTCTCTCCACTTTCTCTTCATCTCTTTCTCAAGCCTAAATGGGCAGTTTTTTCTCTTCTTTTTCTGGTTCACTGCCGTGAAAATGAAGGAGAAATAAGTGATGATTTTTTGGCAAAATCATTAAGTGCTAGCACACCATTTGGAGATATACAAATGTGATATGGAAACCCACTTGTGAGCTTGGAATCACCACCCAAAAGCTTGGAGCTTGGACCGATTTTGGAGACCAAAACCAGTGGACTGTCGTGAACTCAATGAGGGCAGAAAAGTTTGTTATCTTCACTGCATCGTCTCTACCGATCGATGTAAGTATTCCAAGACTTTCTCGATGTATTCACATGTTGTTTTATGCTTAATAATCGATCCTCGGGACCGTAGAAACTCCAACATGTACAGATTCAGATATGGCATGAGATCTTGATGGTAGGAAATCTACATCAGGTTTCATCTACACTTTTACCGGGGGAGCTGTTGTTAGGGTTGGTGCTCTGAGTGCCAATCCGGATCGTATTTATGTCCGATTCATAAATACGGACAGTTCAATTTTCCATAATATTACCAATTTTACTGGTGTAGCACCCTTGTCTTTTATACACTTATTGGATCTAATCTTGATTAGATTGAAACTGAATCTGATTTAGTGATACGTGTATTAGACAAAGACCCTAGGATTTACAATATAGTGCGCAGTTACAACGTAGTTTGTAATTGACATTGGGAAGCGCACTATTAGTTGTATATCCTTAAATAAAGTTCATGGTCAAGATTTACTAACACGGGTCGGTTAGTAAAATCCGCTGAGACTAGTACATGTCGTATATCGCGACTTGGTCCGATGGTTTTTCCCAGTGAACCATGAGTCTCGGGAGACTCGTATAGACATGTAGGTGTTTATTTGATAAGACACTGAACGACTCACTGAAGGTTCCTAATAGATGGTACACCAACGTCACTAGGAACCTTCTCGAGTTGAGCGAGCATAGTGGTCCTTCGACTTGAGATACCACAGTGGGATATATGAGTTATCCTCCACACTTTGATGGCAGTCACGTCAACGATCTATTCATGATCAGACCTCCGCCTGTTCGTTGGGTGTGGACTGATGCTCATGATATCCAGTGCGTATCAAGATAGGATCCGTCAGTCCTGTGTACAGGGTATGCATCCTCACGTGTTTACGATCTAGTAAATCCATGGCCGTGTTATAACGTCGGAAACCAGTTCCGAGTGTTATTTAGAGATCGTAAAATAAAATTCGATTGTATTATACGAACGGATTTGACGTTCTCATCTATATCCCAGGTATAATATGGATGTCCTGTGACGGAGGGATTATACGTATGTTATGACCTCGACTTGCATAGTTTAGCGAGATTATCCGTGGTCGTCATAATCCATGAGTGGGTGGATTATGGACACGAAATTGGATTTCGTGACGGATAAACCTAAACTTAGAGAGTCCCACAATATGAAGTGTACTCGTTGAGCAATTGGGCAACACGTTATGGATAATATTGATTATTCATAATATTTTACCGGATTAAATTAGTTAATTCGAATAGTTTAATCAGTAAACAAAATTACACATGCTGAGATTATTTTTAATGTGTATTTGTATTTGATACATAATTAGATTATATACACATTAATTGGAAAATTATTTGATGACACATGTAAATTAAATAATAATTATTTGACTTTTATTATTTGATTTAAATATGTAAAAGTTGCACTATTATTTAAAATATATTAATAGTAATATATGTTAAATATTATACCATGTGTCATAACCTTTTGCCAAGTCTTTTATTTTAATTAAAATTGTTTTAATTATTGCCTTTTAAAAGGACTATTATTCACGCCACTTTTTTTGTTTATTGTTCAAAAGGGAAATTATTTTTCATTTATTAATAAAAAAGCAGTGGTGTTGACTAAAAATTTTACTCTCTCCTTCACGCCATTTTATATTTAAAGGCAATTTATTGTTTCTTTTCATCTCTAAGAGAGGCCACTGCCGAGAGCTCTAAAAACAAAATGGGTTTCATTTCTTTGATGAAAAAAAGTGAAGAAAGAAGGAAAATTAAGAAACAAAGCTAAGGATACATGGGATTAAAGGTAATTCTACCATTCCTAAGCTTGAAAAATATTATTTTTCTTGTTTCTTGATGATATAATGATATCTAGGGTTTCTTCTTTTTCATTTAATTTGGGGCTTTTGGTTGTGGTGAATGGATTGGAAGTTAGAATGCATGTGTGAAGCTTAATTGGGTGGAATTAGTGTAATTCTAGGCCAATTTTATTAATTGTTGTTAGACAACCTTGTTGCCATTCTAGAGTTGTTTGAGCCACTCTAAAATAGCCTAGAACTGTTCTAGAGTTGTTCATATATGGTGGGACTTCTTTGGTGTATGATTAATTAGATTAATCCTAGTGAAAATTTGGATTTAAGTATGTTTTTTTAGCATTTTCTGTCACTGTTTCAGATCTGGAAATTTCAGTGTATATATTGATGTATTTGATGTTAAATAATTATTTGGATGTAATTTGGGAGTTGGAACAATTTCCGGAAAGTGTTTCCGACTTGAAATAAGCGAAAACGGCCAAAAACGGCGTTACCGGGTGGATTTTGAGCCAACCGGGTGACGGCTGTGAAAACAGTGATTCCGTCACTGTTTGGGCAGCCCATGAACTGCCCCGACACTATTGGATCTGACCTGGGCAGTTTCCATAAGTGTTGGTTAGTCGGTTCGGTCAAAAACGCGTTTTAGGCAATTTTGCGGAAAAATAGTTTTCGTAAAAGTTTCGCGAGTTTTCAACTTGTTTATGTTAATATTTGATATTAAATAAATAGGTTTAGGTGAAATATGAATAAATTATTCATATTAGATATTGATTAATTTATTCGGTATTTTGAAAAAGTTTTAAAATATGATATCTCCCGAACCCGGGCTTCCGCTGCGCCCCATCGCCCAAAACCCCAACAAAAATGGTATCAGAGCAGGTCTGATGCTTCATCCATTACATTATTCATGCTTGATATATGATATTTAATCCAATTATTGTTCGCACATGCTTGATATCTAGATATGTTTCTTAACTTTTCAATTCTACGCTAACGGAAAATGGAACATAAATTTAATTGTTAAATTGAGTTATATGTTCTAAGGTAGAATTGAATTGTTTAGAAAATGATTTAGATTAAATTCTGCATTGGATGTTGATTATAACTTCCGTAGGAAAATCCCCGCTTTTAAATATGGCTGTAAAGTAACGTGTATTGGATACATGTTTCTTGGTCCGCCTTGTCAGTACGGATGCAAATGATTTCTTGATGCTATAGTTGTATCGTGCCAAAGCTGTGCAGTTATGGTTGATGGTAGTTCATTTGCGCCGGTAGAACTTATATGATAAGAGACAAATTCAAGTGAAAGTGGAAATCCTGAACGTGCCAAAGCTGTCAGGACTACATCGGTAGCTTGAGTTTGTCATTGGCAAGTGAAGCCTTGATACGCCTCCCTGTGAACGTGTCAAAGATGTCACAGCGAGAAACGGTCAGGACCAAAATCAGGAGTCACTGGTGAGTGATTGACAATGAGTTGTCTACCTAATGAATATACGTAGGCGAGAACGTGCCAAAGCTGTGAGTCGAAATATATTCATGGGATCCTACTCTCACTATGAAATTGATTTAATTATTGAATTCCCGTTGTCCGTTGGGGATTACGGTATTACTAAAGTAGTGGGAGACACTACTGAGTTTAAAATCCATAACTCAAGCAGTTGTGTAATATTTTGGAATTTACTGCTTTGTTTTCCTTTATTCTATTGTTTATAGAATTATGCTTCTAATCCACTGCATGTCTATTATTAGAATAGGTTTTTGACTTTACTTATGGTTGCGTAGTTCTAGAATAGGTTCTAGAAAGACAGTAGACTTAGATATGTTAGATTAGTTAAAACCATCGGGAACTATTGTTCGATTTTTAAAAATCAAGATGGTTTGTGACTTAGTTTCTAAGTCACGATAGGTAATCTAGATAGATATCTGGTTTAGGATATTATTTTATATAGAATTGTTTCTTATGTAGTAAGAATTGACTTGAATAGTTCATGTCTCGAGATTCTTGACTGGCATAAGAAAACCCTTAAGTATTGTTTATCTTTAATGACGTTTTTTGGCTTTTCATGACTTTTAGAAGTCACATGTTGACACAGTTTGCTAATCAATTATTTGCAATTGTTGTAAATAATTGAACGTAAATTATAAAGCTTGAGAAATGAGATGTGTATAGTTGTGTACAGAGAATATCGATTCTCACAATACGACAACTGTAGGTATTGGATACCGGATCTCCCATCTAGTTAATTAAAATAATGTTTAATAACTGTTTTGATATTTGATATCAGAACTTGTGACTATTGGATAGTTACTTGTTCTGTATAAACAGTTGTTACATATTTTAAGATGACTAATAGTGTCATTAATGAAAGATAAACATTAAGAAAAATATTCGGTAAAATAAATAACTTAGAACTGTGCGTTATGAGATTTTATCATAAAAATATTAGATGATTGTTCCTTATGGTAAAGGATGGTTTGATACAAGATCATACCATATATCCTTTTCCATTTAATGAATATTGTATTCAGGTTGTTAATTAAATCTCATTTAACCGATGATTGTCATTGAACCACCAACTTATTAAACTAATACATTGGATGTATGTAGTTTAACGAATTAGAAATTGCCTATATAGTTTTCTTTACTCCGTAACGTAGTTAATGATTTGTCATGACTTGGTTATGTGTTTCTGATAGAGTACATGTTGAACGTCTTGAATTGTTCAAGAACTGTCAATATGTTGCTAATGAAACTTGGATAGAATATTTTGAATTGTTCAAAGATATTATCTGAAGTGTTGAAAACTATAAAATTCATAATGAGTCTTTGAGTTGTTCGAGGATGTGATTTGATCAAACAAATGAATTTATGGTAATTAGTTCTAAGGATATTTAATGAATGTGATTCTTACTCAGTATTAAACTCCATGATTCCATTGTGATGGAATTGGTCAGTGGGAGTTATCGAATCTATATGATTTGATTCGTTGATATTGAGAGTTACCGAATTATTTTCAATACTCTTGGGGTTATGCTCCAGTAACACCAATTCGTCTCTTTAATTTTGGTTCCATTGGCTTCTACAGTTACGTATACGATATGTAATAGTAGAAAAATTTGAATCTTGAATAGTTTCATATTTGAATCTTTCTTTTATATAATGATTATATAATTGAAAGTATTTGCGCCTCAGGAGGTAAAGTAAAGTTTGTCATTTATTCTATTTATGGAATATTGTATTCTATTTGATAGAATATCCTTTCTACGATCCCGAGTAATAAAATTGTTTTGTTACTTAGTGGTTGACATTGGATGTTGACGATTGTAGAAAGGACTTGACTTAGTGAAGTCAAATGTGAGAAAGTTAAACCGTAATGGAACTACATAATTAATAAGATGAAAAGACCCTTAGAAAACTTCCGTATAAGTATAATAGGATGTCATAATCATTTACAAAGTATTCGATACTTAATGGTTATGATGTTTTCTTATCGAAGAAAATTATCCTATAAAACTTATAGTGGGAGCGATATTTGATATCTAATTTGGAAATTAGCATTGAACCATAGATCTAAGATTGTTCATGGCTTACGACGATCAAGTTTGAACTTGATGGGCTTTCGTCATGAATTGTTCATAAGATGTGAAAATTATTTGCGCAGCGAAGGCGAGTGAGCTTGTAAAGGTTTGACCTTTATAGTATGACAGTGAGAAAGGTTATACTCAGTAATCTATTGTCGATTCTGAGGAAACCTGTCTCTAGTTACACTAATTGAATAATTAAGGATCTGTTGGTTAATGTCGATATTAAACTGTATTTTGGCTAAAGAATTCAAAGTGGCGTTCTTGAGTGATTCTTCGAATAAGAGATCTGTCGTGATTTCTTTATTTGAAGAATTCATTCTAGAATGGCCCTAGAGTTTGTATTCTGCTAAGATCACAGTTTGATATATTAGCTTATGCAGCCTATTGTAGACTCAGATAAGCTTTCCGAAAATTCGTGCGCTCTATTTTTGATATTAGTCAGATTGTCTGGTTTTATCGAAGTATAGAGAATACGTATTTGTCAGTAGGGTCAGTGGGAGCATACAAATTTCTTTCTAGTATTATATATCCTAAGTCTTCTTTTCTCCGTGGAAGCAGTGAGAGCAGTCTCCATTATAGTTGATATAAAGTTTTATATAAGATATAAAATTGAGAGACTTGTGAAATACTCTCATTAGTCACGTATTAGATATGATATAATAAAAGACACAGCAAGACTATCTGTATGACAGTTAGTATAACTGTTTGACAGTTAACGTGTCTTTTATATATATAGTATTCATCTTCGTAAATGATGATTCCTTTATCGAAAGAAAGATTGATTGGAATGTCTAGTCAATCTTATGCATCATAGAATGATGGCGTGATGAATACCATATTATGTGCGATTATAGATATCAATTTAATCGTAATTGTTACGAGTTATTTTGATTTGCTGCAGACCATATGATGGATCTTGAAACATGTTCTTTACGATCTTTGAGATATTAAGAACGAGTTTCTCATACATGGAGAATTTAGTCAGCAACCATAAGGTCAAATTAGTTTTGATTCTAATTATGACATTAGATGGTCTATGTCATATAAAGTCAGAAAAGATGCAGTGGGAGTGTCACCATTGATTCTATTAATCTAGTAGAATCAGTTGCAACTTATTAAGTATTGACTTATGAAGTTTGCAAAGTGACCTCATAGATTAGAAGTTTTCGTATTAGTGTAGTGTTTGCGGTTGTCTGCAAAGTATTTGGATTTGATCTCTAAATACATAGACAACTTAGTAGCTATAGCACAATACTGAAATAGCATCTGAATCATATTGATGTGGAATTGGATTCTACAAAATATGGATGCTAGTTAAGGAAAACGGTTGGGTTTGTTGGATAGACTCAATTTGTTAAAGCAGTCTTACTTGTTTGTTGCCTACCTCTTGAGTGCTGGTGAGCTCTTGAGGGCTATGAGTATGCGATATACATTGAGATGTGTATATGATACAATGGATTGACACTAGAACAAGTGGGAGAAATTGTTAGGGTTGGTGCTCCGAGTGCCAATCCGGATCGTATTTATGTCCGATTCATAAATACGGACAGTTCAATTTTCCATAATATTACCAATTTTACTGGTAGCACCCTTTGTCTTTATACACTTATTCGATCTAATCTTGATTAGATTGAAACTGAATCTGATTTAGTGATACGTGTATATTAGACAAAGACCCTAGGATTTACAATATAGTGCGCAGTTACAACATAGTTGTAATTGACATTGGGAAGCGCACTATTAGTTGTATATCCTTAAATAAAGTTCATGGTCAAGATTTACTAACACGGGTCGGTTAGTAAAATCCGCTGAGACTAGTACATGTCGTATATCGCGACTTGGTCCGATGGTTTATCCAGTGAACCATGAGTCTCGGGAGACTCGTATAGACATGTAGGTGTTTATTTGATAAGACACTGAACGACTCACTGAAGGTTCCTAATAGATGGTACACCAACGTCACTAGGAACCTTCTCGAGTTGAGCGACGAGCTAGTGGTCCTTCGACTTGAGATACCACAGTGGGATATATGAGTTATCCTCCACACTTTGATGGCAGTCACGTCAACGATCTATTCATGATCAGACCTCCGCCTGTTCGTTGGGTGTGGACTGATGCTCATGATATCCAGTGCGTATCAAGATAGGATCCGTCAGTCCTGTGTACAGGGTATATGCATCCTCACGTGTTTACGATCTAGTAAATCCAAGGCCGTGGTTATAACGTCGGAAACAGTTCCGAGTGTTATTTAGAGATCGTAAAATAAAAGTTGACTGTATTATACCGAACGGATTTGACGTTCTCATCTATATCCCAGGTATAATATGGATGTCCTGTGACGGAGGGATTATACGTATGTTATGACCTCGACTTGCATAGTTTAGCGAGATTATCCGTGGTCGTCATAATCCATGAGTGGGTGGATTATGGACACGAAATTGGATTTCGTGTGGATAAACCTAAACTTAGAGAGTCCCACAATATGAAGTGTACTCGTTGAGCAATTGGGCAACACGTTATGGATAATATTGATTATTCATAATATTTTACCGGATTAAATTAGTTAATTCGAATAGTTTAATCAGTAAACAAAATTACACATGCTGAGATTATTTTAATGTGTATTTGTATTGATACATAATTAGATTATATACACATTAATTGGAAAATTATTTAATGACACATGTAAATTAAATAATAATTATTTGACTTTTATTATTTGATTTAAATATGTAAAAGTTGCACTATTATTTAAAATATATAATAGTAAAATATGGTAAATATTATACCATGTGTCATAATCTTTTGCCAAGTCTTTTATTTTAATTAAAATTGTTTTAATTATTGCCTTTTAAAAGGACTATTATTCACGCCACTTTTTTTGTTTATTGTTCAAAAGGGAAATTATTTTTCATTTATTAATAAAAAAGCAGTGGTGTTGACTAAAAATTTTACTCTCTCCTTCACGCCATTTTATATTTAAAGGCAATTTATTGTTTCTTTTTCATCTCTAAGAGAGGCCACTGCCGAGAGCTCTAAAAACAAAATGGGTTTCATTTCTTTGATGAAAAAAAGTGAAGAAAGAAGGAAAATTAAGAAACAAAGCTAAGGATACATGGGATTAAAGGTAATTCTACCATTCCTAAGCTTGAAAAATATTATTTTCTTGTTTCTTGATGATATAATGATATCTAGGGTTTCTTCTTTTTCATTTATTTGGGGCTTTTGGTTGTGGTGAATGGATTGGAAGTTAGAATGCATGTGTGAAGCTTAATGGGTGGAATTAGTGTAATTCTAGGCCAATTTTATTAATTGTTGTTAGACAACCTTGTTGCCATTCTAGAGTTGTTTGAGCCACTCTAAAATAGCCTAGAACTGTTCTAGAGTTGTTCATATATGGTGGGACTTCTTTGGTGTATGATTAATTAGATTAATCCTAGTGAAAATTTGGATTTAAGTATGTTTTTTAGCATTTTCTGTCACTGTTTCAGATCTGGAAATTTCAGTGTATATATTGATGTATTTGATGTTAATAATTGTTTTGGATGTAATTTGGGAGTTGGAAACAATTTCCGGAAAGTGTTTCCGACTTGAAATAAGCGAAAACGGCCAAAAACGGCGTTACCGGGTGGATTTTGAGCCAACGGGGTGACGGCTGTGAAAACAGTGATTCCGTCACTGTTTGGGCAGCCCATGAACTGCCCCGACACTATTGGATCTGACCTGGGCAGTTTCCATAAGTGTTGGTAGTCGGTTCGGTCAAAAACGCGTTTTAGGCAATTTTGCGGGGAAAAATAGTTTTCGTAAAAGTTTCGCGAGTTTTCAACTTGTTTATGTTACTATTTGATATTAAATAAATAGGTTTAGGTGAAATATGAATAAATTATTCATATTAGATATTGATTAATTTATTCGGTATTTTGAAAAAGTTTTAAAATATGATATCTCCCGAACCCGGGCTTCCGCTGCGCCCCATCGCCCAAAACCCCAACAAAAATGGTATCAGAGCAGGTCTGATGCTTCATCCATTACATTATTCATGCTTGATATATGATATTTAATCCAATTATTGTTCGCACATGCTTGATATCTAGATATGTTTCTTAACTTTTCAATTCTACGCTAACGGAAAATGGAACATAAATTTAATTGTTAAATTGAGTTATATGTTCTAAGGTAGAATTGAATTGTTTAGAAAATGATTTAGATTAAATTCTGCATTGGATGTGATTATAACTTCCGTAGGAAAATCCCCGCTTTTAAATATGGCTGTAAAGTAACGTGTATGGATACATGTTTCTTGGTCCGCCTTGTCAGTACGGATGCAAATGATTTCTTGATGCTATAGTTGTATCGTGCCAAAGCTGTGCAGTTATGGTGATGGTAGTTCATTTGCGCCGGTTAGTAGAACTTATATGATAAGAGACAAATTCAAGTGAAAGTGGAAATCCTGAACGTCAAAGCTGTCAGGACTACATCGGTAGCTTGAGTTTGTCATTGGCAAGTGAAGCTTGATACGCCTCCCTGTGAACGTGTCAAAGATGTCACAGCGAGAAACGGTCAGGACCAAAATCAGGAGTCACTGGTGAGTGATTGACAATGAGTTGTCTACCTAATGAATATACGTAGGCGAGAACGTGCCAAAGCTGTGAGTCGAAATATATTCATGGGATCCTACTCTCACTATGAAATTTGATTTAATTATTGAATTCCCGTTTTCAACTTGTTTATGTTAATATTTGATATTAAATAAATAGGTTTAGGTGAAATATGGATAAAATTATTCATATTAGATATTGATTAATTTATTCGGTATTTTGAAAAAGTTTTAAAATATGATATCTCCCGAACCCGGGCTTCCGCTGCGCCCCATCGCCCAAAACCCCAACAAAAATGGTATCAGAGCAGGTCTGATGCTTCATCCATTACATTATTCATGCTGATATATGATATTAATCCAATTATGTTCGCACATGCTTGATATCTAGATATGTTTCTTAACTTTTCAATTCTACGCTAACGGAAAATGGAACATAAATTTAATGTTAAATTGAGTTATATGTTCTAAGGTAGAATTGAATTGTTTAGAAAATGATTTAGATTAAATTCTGCATTGGATGTTGATTATAACTTCCGTAGGAAAATCCCCGCTTTTAAATATGGCTGTAAGTAACGTGTATTGGATGCATGTTTCTTGGTCCGCCTTGTCAGTACGGATGCAAATGATTTCTTGATGCTATAGGTATCGTGCCAAAGCTGTGCAGTTATGGTTGATGGTAGTTCATTTGCGCCGGTAGAACTTATATGATAAGAGACAAATTCAAGTGAAAGTGGAATCCTGAACGTGCCAACGCTGTCAGGACTACATCGGTAGCTTGAGTTTGTCATTGGCAAGTGAAGCCTTGATACGCCTCCCTGTGAACGTGTCAAAGCTGTCACAGCGAGAAACGGTCAGGACCAAAATCAGGAGTCACTGGTGAGTGATTGACAATGAGTTGTCTACCTAATGAATATACGTAGGCGAGAACGAGCCAAAGCTGTGAGTCGAAATATATTCATGGGATCCTACTCTCACTATGAAATTTGATTTAATTATTGAATTCCCGTTTTCAACTTGTTTATGTTAATATTTGATATTAAATAAATAGGTTTAGGTGAAATATGAATAAATTATTCATATTAGATATTGATTAATTTATTCGGTATTTTGAAAAAGTTTTAAAATATGATATCTCCCGAACCCGGGCTTCCGCTGCGCCCCATCGCCCAAAACCCCAACAGCTGTATCATAACAGTCAAGATTACAGAGGTGTATTGTATTATCCACAACAGAAGCTGAGTACATTGCTATAGCTGAGGCAGGAAAGGAAATGTTGTGGCTAAAGTATTTTCTCCAAGAGTTAGGGATCAAACAGACAGGATATAAGATACATTGTGACAGTCAGAGTGCTCTGGACTTGAGCAAGAACTCATTGTATCATTCCCAGACGAAACACATCGATATTTGCTATCATTGGATACGTGAGGTGATGGAAAAACAACTATTGAGACTATTAAGATCCATACAAATGAGAATCCAGCCGACATGTTAACAAAGGTAGTTACTCGAGACAAGCTAGAGCTGTGTAGAGACATAACCGGGATAGCTGTCAGATGACGATTGTTTCGAATGCAGCTGAAGGGGGAGAATTGTAAAGTCCAGCTGTATGGCAATGACTTCCCATGCATGAATCCAGCAAGCCTTCCAGAAGAACAGAAACTGCCAAGTACACTTTCGGTGGAGATTTTTCATTTCCACAAAATCAGGAGCGAATGGTGAAAACAATGTTCAAGTGTTGAAAAAATGAGCCATACATTGGCTATAAATACAGAGCTTGATAGTAAGCTCAGATTATCCCAAAGTGTAAAATAGAGAGTGTTGTTGGACAGTTATGACCCATAGCGTCACTATTTGTACAAATCATGGTGTTGTTGTACAAATTAACTATGTGACAAATGAGATTACTCTCTTATCATTTGTGATTAGATCACCTAGATGTATAAATGATAGGAGGTCCATATGATTAGTTCCTGGATTGAGATGATATGAGGACAGTATCAGTCCATGAAGGATTAATCATTAAATATCCCTAGTCAGAGTATTATCGAGATTGGACATCGATAAATGCGTAAAAGACTAGTATTACACTTGTGCGCGTTGTGAGGGCACAATAGCATAGTTCTCATATATTTTGGTATAGGATACTCATGCAAGTGTAATAGGAGGTTGTGTTTTACCGATGGTATGGAAAACAGCTTCGCTCTGGATAGACCCCCTCGAAATTCCATTGGTAGTATGACTATGTGTCTATGGAAGTCCGAAATCTGGGTAGGTGTATTTGGTCTTAACCTGAGACTTGCACCGCTAATACTTGCGACAATCAATATACTTTGGTTTTGTTCATCCAGGGCTTTAACCGGTTCTGTCTATGCCTCTTCTGGGTATATCGAGAATCGTAGTGTATTGGGTGTGATGTCAAGACGGAAGTATCACTCCAGTCATAGTGGAGATTATGTCAGGTAGGGGATACGGTACTAGTACTCTTAAGTACTGCAATCATCAGGATATTATGACTAGGTCATGTATATCCAATTATATAGACTAGTTACCAGACATCCGACATGTGATTCGTACGGGGCAGACATAATTCCAGCCCCAGGCCTAGCACGTGACATCCGATACTGGATCGACATACGCAAATACGTATACTACGCCTGATATAGATCGTTTATTCCTGTAAGCATGTTTCTGGAGAATTGGGTAGGCATGGCACTTTGCTAGAAGCCAACCTTGTTCTGTAAATCGGTATAAACGTAGTACTAGGTACGTACGTGTTCGGATAGTCCGACGATCGGATTTACTGCCAACATATCCGGGAATCTCATGGGTCGCTTCCCGAAGATTCACCGATGACGTATGACTCGCACTTTATTAATCTGGGATTAATTTGATGAGAGAGAAAATTAATATGGGATTATTTACGGAGATATTTTATCTAGGATAAAATATTATTTAAAGAGAGAGAATGATTAATTTGGAATTAATCGATAAATTAATATATTCAATATATTATACGAAATTGGATTTCGACGCGAAATTAAAATTAGATTTTAATTCGGGCGAACGAATTAATTTAGAATTAATCCGTTAGCGACGTGAATAGTAATTATGCTAGGCATGATTATTTAATTAAATTAGATTTAATTACGACGCAACGGAGAATTCGTTAATTTGGAATTAGCGAACCCGAGCCCGGGATTGTTTACGAGCGCATTCGCATTTCGAATTCGCGTGCGGCACGCAAGTCAAATCAAGCGTCAAATCGCTAGTCGCATCAAGCGTCAAATCATTAGTCACTTTGAGTGATATGACAACTTGTCACTTGATTGATTGATTGATGTGAATAGTTGATGGTAGTTGGTGGAAAGCTTGATAGACATTTAATATATATTAAATGTTTGGTATTTGTTTTGATTTTGAAAAATCAATTCTTAATTTTTTGGAAAATATAAAAATGTATTAGATACAACTTTTCTCACCAACCATTACACAACTCTCTATTCTCCTCCTTCTTCTCCCATTCACGCCCAATGGGCTGTTTTTTCCCCTTCATGGACTACTCACTGTCGTGAGTTGTTGAGGAGAAATATGAAGATTTTGTTGCAAAATCTAGGTGCTAGCACACATCCGGAGTCGTCCGTAGGTGATAGGGAAACCCACATGTGTGCATGGAATCATTTTATCACAAGCTTGGAGCTTCCATGGAGGACCAAAGCCAAATTCTTGGAGGAGCAAACTGCTCACTTCCGTGAGCTATTGGAGGCAGAAAATTGATTTTTGTTGTCCACCGCATCGCTCAACCGCTCGATGTAAGTATTCCGCAACTTCGTTGATTGTATTCACATGTATTTTTATGCTTTATATTCGATCCCCGGGACCGTAGAACTCCAACAATGGTATCAGAGCGAGTAAAAGCATGAAATTTGATTTAGGGCTTGAATTAATTGGGTAAATTGATTTTGAGCATGAAATAATGAAATTGGATGATTTAGTTTGCTTAATTGATGTTTAATTGAAGATTGATGGATCAATTTCAAGAAAAATTGTTTGGAACAAATTTCCCCAAATATCTTAGCTTGGCCGAGAGTTTGAGTGCCCTAAATGTCTTGGATTTTTTTTGTTTTTTGATTCATTGGATGAGTTGGAAACGATTGGGAATATTGATTTAGTATTCGATTGGATTGAATTCGGAATTGATTTGAAAACCCCTCATTGCCGAGACATAAAGCATGTATTATGGATTTGATTTTTGTTAAATTGTGTCGGACATGATTTAATGTTGATAAGCATGATTAATTGTACAAATTTGTGTTTTTGGAAATATTGATTTGGGTAATTAATTGTGTAATACACTTGGAATAATTAAATTGTGAAATTGGATTTTGTAATTTAATTAAATTGGGCTAATTTTGGAAATTGGGCTTGAAATGTTGTAATTGGGCTAATTGGGCTTGGTTGTATCAAGTTAGGTTTAGGCAAATTGGTTGGATCCAATTGGGCCCAAAACCGTTTCCATAAAGTCCAAATGCGACTAATGGACCTTTAAAGTTTAATTGGGCCTAATGGGCCGAAATTGATTTCTAGGCTTATGGGGTTATTCCTTGATTGGGCTTTGGTTGCCGAAGCCCACGCCTTAAGAAATTAATTGAAAGCCCATTGGACTTTAATTAAGCGACATTGGATGTTAATCGGGCTTTGAGACCCGTAACGATTAGATTTGGAATCTAAGTCGCAAAGGTTCATTATAAAGTGTGGTTATTTAATTTGGAGTTAAAAAATGAATTAGTATTAAATACATATTAAATTGGATTTAATGTTGTAGTTTAATTAATTCGAGAGTTCGTACTTTGAGTACTTATTCACAAAACGAGTTTGACTCGCGCAAAATCAAATCGTTGTTTGAACATTGGATGGTCATTAATTATCAGATTAATTAATTTGATTAGATTGATTGATAGCATGCTTGTGTGAATATATGGTTGCGATGCATGAATAATGTATATCGGATGGATATTAGATGGGTGAGGCAATTTTAGAAATTGTTGTAATAAATTTGGAATTATTATTAAATTGGAACATGCGTGTCTAGCCTATTACCTTCTTTCTCATTGTATTTCTCTTCTCACCTATTCCCCTCAATGTAAATGAGGTTTCTTTAGAAGTGTAGTGTAACGGGTAGAAGCAATTACTTGTGCTAGCGGGAGAGAGGAAAGAGAGAGATTTGATCTAGGATCAATGTGTTAAGTATCCATCCGCATATCATTATATTTTATTTATATGCGTCTTATTATGTGTTTAGAATGCATATTTAAAGTGTATGTTGATGAGACCTTAACAAATATAATAAATTGGTTGCCAATTTGCACGCAAAACCCTCATAAAATATTAAGCGTTTTTCCTTCCATTGAGTGATTCTTACTCAAGATCCAAGACTGGCATTGGTTTGTTGGCCAAAGTCAAAGCCTTTGTCCGTCGAGGATGTGTTTGATTAATGAGAGCTTTGTTCCATATTGGTGTCTTGTCCAAGTTGTGATTTGTTGGCCAAAGTCAAGATCACTTCTTGTCCATCGACATGATTATGAAGCTTTCCATGGTCAATGGGTTCCGCTTAACTAGAATCATTAAGTTTGTTGTGCCAAAGCCAAGGCTTAATGGTTTAGAGGAAAAATGTTAGGTAATATATTGGATATATTGGCATATATAGGATATATATTTCGGACTTGGATGTCCACCTACTGGATCTAGGAATTGGATTGGATCCAATTGATCTTAGAGATCTACCTAGTTAAGTATCATACAATTCGTTGGCCAAAGTCAAGATTGTGTGTTATTTAACGGGATCCTAGCTCACTGGGAAAAAAGGTTTCCCGAGTACTCGACAGAGGGTTAGAGGCTCGCCGAAAAATAGTGGGAGGCAAGTATTAAATTTGCAATATTCGTTTAATTACTTGTCATACGCGCTCAATCAAATATCATTCGTCAAATAAATTAAAAGTATTAGTTGGACTAATATTTAATGTTGTTTTAATTTGATAGTTGGACTAATTCAAACTATTTCAATTAATAGTTGATCTATAATGGATTATAGTAATCAATATAATTGAATTTAATCAATTAAAGCATAGTGATTAATATGGTTGGACTATAGTAATCATTATATTAAATAGTATCTTAAATCGTTGATTAAATAGTTGGACTATTAGAATCAAGATTAAATTGAAAGATTAGTGTTTAAAACATTATCCTGGGTGAAAATGTATTTAAACGACTTTATTTTCAAAAGGGAATAAAATTTCATGATGGTCCTGGGAACTAATAAGTTAATTTATTTGATAAAATAACATATTAGGCCTAAGCCCGGAGTTAAGCGAATAGTAGAGCATGATCTTTGGAAGATTCATGTGATGATAACTTTAGTGCTTAATCCTTAAAGCTTGCCATAATGACTCATTAATTCGTCGTCAGAACTAAGGATTAGATTCTTAAAGTATGATAATGAAATTGAAGGATCTTCGTAGATCTATTCTTAGATCTTAGAAGACCTAAATTGCAATAGTTAACTCTTGGAGAGTTAATGGCTAGTCTCAAGGAGACAAAGCCAAAGTTTGCAATAAGGCAAGTAGCGCAAGGCGCACCTTACTTCGATATTCTAGAAACCCAAGGCTTGGCCAAATGCTTCTGGAATGTTGAAAAGGGCAAAGGCAAAATCCTTATAATCTTCTAGGAAGATAAAGGACATATCATAATATGTCTGCCTAAATTGTGGCAACGGGATCGCGGAAGCGTGACTGCCGTATGGACAAGGCGGACATGAAGGAATTGAAGATGGTGCAAGGCTCCGACTTCAAATATGTTTGTCATGAATATGTTCACTACTAGTATTGATTGGATTTTAGATACTTAGTGTGATACATAAATATAAAGATGATGGCAGAATCTGCTATGAGCAGGTTACTGAATTCAAATGAGATTAATCTGCGAATTGGAACGGGACAAAAATCGATGTTTTAACCGTAGATACCTAAGTTTAGGAAATACCCTTCGGTGTGTACTTAAATTAGGAAATTTTATAATGTAACTAGTTTGACTAGAAAACATTATCTCTATATCGAGTATAACTCGTTGCGAGTATACTTTATATTCTAGAACACTAAAGTGTTTTATTATATAAAGATGATATTGAGATAAACACATTAGATGTGATAAAAGTATTTATATTTTGAATATAAATAAATCTCAAACGTATAACATGACAAACAAGTAGCTCGAACTGATTTGATCAGATTAAACTTATAAGTGGCATTGTTGTCTGGGACACAATAAACAAGGACTCGTATATTCCACACTTTTGAAGAGTGGGTACTAGGACTGTTTTGATTCTATTCAAATAAAGTCTACGAATCTAGTTTATTAGGTAAAGTACCTAAAACACTTTTACTTGGTAAAAGTGTAAGTGCCACCGATCTGTTAGCCCTCATTCATAGTGACGTAAGTGGGCCCATATCTAGCTAGGCTAGAGGTGGATATGAATGTTTCGTGACCTTTACGGATGTGTAGCATCGCGTTATGGTTATGTGTTTCTTTGAAACACAAATCGGAAACTTTTATAGTTTCGACACGAAATAGACATACAGATCGCTAAAGTATTAAACGTCACGGTTAGACCATGATGGAAAATACTTAAGCAATAAGTTTCTCAAATACTTGAAAGAGTATAGTATTCTTTCAATGAGGACTCCTCCCGGAACACGTCCATTTGACGGTGTGTCCGAACAGAGAAACCGAATTTTATTGGACATGATAAGGTTAATCATGAGTCGCTCTGAGCTACCATTTCCTTCAAAATGGATTAGCATTTAACAGTGCAATACTTATTTTGAATAAGGTTCCATGAAAATCTATTTGACAGACTTCATATTAGATATGAACAGGAAAGAAATATGATTTTCTCACTCCTGAAGATTTGGGTATGCTGGGCATATGTTTGGATGATACCAAATAGAACCCAAATCGAAAAAGTGCCAATTGTAGGTTATCCTAGGGTAACCAAAGTATAGTACTTATACATCTCACATGAGAATAATTTAATTGTTGCTCGCCATGCGATTTTCCTAAGAGGAATATCGATATGCAGTGGTAAGTGGGAGGATAGTAAAACTCGATGAAAATCTGAGTAATATTAGTAATATTGTTCTAGGCACTGATTCTAATGGAACTCAAATAGTTCATCAATGATGTGACTATACCAGTAATCTTCGAATACACAAGAACCGCGTAAGTCAGAGAGAGTCAGAAAAAACCTGGGGTATGGGTTTCTGATCTCACCTCATAAAGATGTCAATCTTTTGAGGAATACCAACTGACTACGTATGACGAAGTGATACAAGGTATCGACTCCCAATTATGGCAAAGTTCCATGAGTCCGAAATGGATTCATGTATATCAACTATGTTTGGACACTAGTTGTTGTACCGGAAGGCATTGTGCCTATTGGTACTGTATAAGTCTTCAAGGAAGACATACATGGATGGCAAAAACATACCAACGTACTAAGCTGGGCTTGTAGCGAAAAGGTATCGTTTTCAACATTGCGTTGATTACAACGAAATCTTTTACTTGTTGCCACGTAAATCCATTTGGATAATGCTTGCTGATGCCGCATGTTTCATTCATGAAATATGGCAGCTGAACGGGAAAATCGCTTTCCTAAAAAGGAAACCTTTTGGAGGATGCTTACAACATCCTGACGGTTTTATCGTATCAAACTTGCAAACAAGGTTTGCAGGTTATAAGATCCATGTTTGGATTGAAGCAAGCATTAGGTTCTTGGAATTATCGTTTTGATGTAATCATAATGGTTTATGATTAATTCAAAACGAAATGATTCTTGTGTATATAAGAGGGTTAGTGGGAGCGCACTGACAATAATGTCCTATAAATAATGATGATATGTCATTTCTTGGAAATGATATTCCCATATTACAATCGGTGAAAGTTTGGCTTTCGAGAAGTTCTCCGTAGAATTCTTGGGAGAAACAACATTTATTCTAGGAATAAAGATATATTGGGATAGATTTAAAGTTGTTGACACTCTCCGAGAATTCGTACATTGAAAAATGTACGCGACCTGGTGTCTCATACGCTTTGAGCATATGGAGTCGCAAATATGGTCAATCCAAGTGATAGTCATTGGATTGATATTAAGAACATCCGTTGTATCTTAGACGAACTAATGATGATATCTTATACTATGGAGAATGACTATGTGTCTATGGAGTCCGAAATCAAGGTAGGTGTATTTGGTCTTAACCTGAGACTTGCACCGCTAATACTTACGACAATCAATATACTTTGGTTTTGGTCGTCCAGGGCTTTAACCGGTTCTGTGTACGCCTCTTCTGGGTATATGAGAATCGTAGTGTATTGGGTGTGTGTGATGTAAGACGGAAATATCACTCCAGTCATAGTGGAGATGATGTCATGTAGGATACGGTACAAATACTCTTAAGTACTGCAGCCATCGGGATATTATGACTAGGTCATGTATATCCGATTATAGAGACTAGTTACCAGACATCTGATATGTGCTTCATACGGGAGACACAATTCCAGCCCCAGGCTTAGCACGTGACATCCGATACTGGATCGACATACGCAATACTACGTATATTACGCCTGATATAGATCGCTTATTCCTGTAAGCATGTTTCTTGAGAATTGGGTAGGCATGGCGCTTTGCTAGAAGTCAACCTTGTCTTGTAAATCGGTATAAACGTAGTACTAGGTACGTACGTGTTCGAATAGTCCGACGACCGGATTTACTGCCAACATATCCGGGGATCTCATGGGTCGCTCCCCGAAGATTCACCGATGACGTATGACTCGCACTTTATTAATCTGAGATTAATTTGATGAGAGAGAAAATTAATCTTGGATTAATTACGGAGATATTTTATCTAGGATAAATTATCATTTAAAGAGAGAGAATGATTAATTTGGAATTATCGATAAATTAATATATCGATATATTATACGAAATTGGATTTCGACGCGAAATTAAAATTAGATTTTAATTCGGGCGAACGAATTAATTTAGAATTAATTCGTTAGCGACGTCAATAGTAATTATGCTAGGCATGATTATTTAATTAAATTAGATTTAATTACGACGCAACGGAGAATTCGTTAATTTGGAATTAGCGAACCCGAGCCCGGAATTATTTGCGAGCGCATTCGCATTTCGAATTCGAGTGCGGCACGCAAGTCAAATCAAGCGTCAAATCAAGCGTCAATCATTAGTCACTTTGAGTGATGTGACAACTTGTCACTGATTGATTGATTGATGTGAATAGTTAATGGTAGTTGGGGGAAAGCTTTTTGGAAAGCTGAAAGACATTTAATATATATTAAATGTTTGGTATTTGTTTGATTTTGAAAAATCAATTCTTAAATTTTTTGGAAAATATAAAAGTGTATTAGAACACATTTTCTCACCAACCATTATACAACTCTCTCTTCTCCTTCTTCTTCTCTCATTCACGCCAAGGGGCTGTTTTTTCCCCTTCATGGACTGCTCACTGCCATGAGCTGTAGGAGGAGAAATATGAAGATTTTGTTGCAAAATCTAGGTGCTAGCACACATCCGGAGTCGTCCGTAGGTGATAGGGAAACCCACCCGTGTGCATGGAATCATTTCATCACAAGCTTGGAGCTTCCATGGAAGACCAAGCCGAATTCTTAGAGGAGCAAACTGCTCACTGTCGTGAGCTCTTGGAGGCAGAAAATTGATTTTTGTTGTCCACCGCATCGCTCAACCGCTCGATGTAAGTATTCTGCAACTTCGTTGATTGTATTCACATGTGTTTTTATGCTTTATATTCGATCCTCGGGACCGTAGAACTCCAACAAGTGTTGTATGAGGGTTTTTTTTCTTAGTTTAAACACTTTGTATTCTATTCTTGTAAGTAATATAAGGTTCAATTTTTCCTCAAATATACTCTAGAGTGATCAGAAAATCACAACACATGGGAGTCTGTTGAAAGTTTTTACTGAGTGTAAAATGAAAATAAAGATATTTTAAGAATTAAAAGTAAAACAAGGGTAAACACAATCACAAATCCAAAATCTTTTTTATTTTTTTTAAAAATATCAAGAAAATCTCACATCTTTTATATCTGGGTCATTAAATCTCTATATTAGGGGTAGTAAAACGAATCAACGAATCGAATTTATATCGAATCTTAAACGATTCGAATCAAAATGTGATGAATTCGTATTCGATTCATTTATTCAACAAATCCTAATATCATGATTTGTATTCGATTCGTTTATTAAATTAATCGAATACGAATATTTATTTAGTCATTATATTATTCAATAACATAACTTATCATGATTTATTTATATTAATTTTCATAAATATATACATATGAAATATGTAATTAATATATTTACTAAAAATACCTCACCAAATATGGATAATATTATTTTGTTTATGGTAATTAGTCATAATTTCTCGAATCTTAATTGAAAAATAATAATAAATAATAATAAAAATAATAAAACGAATCAACGAACTTAAATCCGTATTCGATTCGTTTAATAACGAATCGAATCGAATCGAATTGACTCGTTTATTAAACGAATTCATTTTTCCAAACTCATATTTACTTTAAAGCGAATCGAATCGAATCGAATGAATAAACGAATTCTAAGACCTTAAAAATAAACCTCAAGTGATGGGCTGCGGCCCTCGGGACAAATCCAAAGTCTCTTGCACTTCGCTCACTGACCCAAATCTCAGCACCCCAGGCCACCCATAAACTCTCACCTACCTCTCCTTGTCGCTGCTCACCGGTGCCACTCACAGCTCGACGCCGCGCCCAAGGTCCAATTGCTCAACCACCCAAAAATCAGTTGAAACTTTAGCTGCAGCACCAACCTTCAGCAGTCACACACCACCAAGCCTGGCCACCACCAGCCACACAGAGAATGAATTTTCCGGTAGGTGTTTCTCCTCTCTGGACAATATTTTCGTTTTTTTGTATTTCAGTTTATTTCTGTGTTTATTATGGTTATTATTGTTGTAATGTTATTAGTTGTTGGTGTTTGTGTTTATGTCCCTTATGCGAGATTCTTATGATGGTCATAGATGGTGTCACTTCAATGTTCGAGTTTCGATGGTTTGAAGCGTGTGCTCATTGACAGGCTGTCGTGATTAGTCTTTAGTAGAATCCGCCGGAATCAGAATCGGACGGTTTCGGCTCCAACCGATTCCGGTTACGGAATCGAAACCGTAATATTTCGGTTCGGTTAGTATTCATCCTTGACCGAACCGAAATAGAATCGTTGGAATCGTTCGGTTCCAGCGGTTCGAACCAGAACTTTAGAAACAACAACATGTGTGGATGAAGAGACGGTATTCATTACATCCAAGTACTTTAGAAGTAATAACATGTGTAGGTGATTGGACCCGAGCTGATTTGAGGCAAAAAGAAGATGCCCCCGATAACTTTGAAGACTTGTTCGACAATGCATCTGCAAGCAAACATAAGCTGAAGGATCAACAGGCACTGATAATGATGATTGATCAGTAAATAATTATAAATTGCAATATGAAACTATCTTAAAATTGTAATGGAACTACATGATTTTGATTCCTCTCACCCCTAGATGATATATAGGCAACTTAAGATTTTAAAAATTTAAGTTCAAGCTATTTAATTTATAATTTTATTTTTAATTTATTTAGATAAGAATTTTATTTGTAGTTTAATGTAATCTAAATTCAAATTCATAATTTTAAATAAATTTTTTAATCTCATATTTTTTTTAAAAAATCATTATTAAAATTTGAAAAAAAATTAAAATTACAAATAAAAATAAACCGAAATGGAACCAGAATTGAAACTGAAACTGAAACCGGAACCGAATGGTTCGGTTTCAATTCCGATTCCACACTTGTGGAATCGGAAACCGATTGGTTCGGAACCGAACCGAACCGATAGCTGAGTCTAGTCTTTAGGGGCAGTTGTTGTGGTCTTGTTCTTTATTTTGTTTTTGTGATTTTTGTGTATTGTTGGTTTTATTAAGTCAAAAAATCTTGGGTTTTGAATTTCTCTATTTAGATCTCGTGTGTGAGACCTATTTTTCTTTCGATATTATAGAATTCGTAGTAAGTTATTAATTAAGACCTTTTTGGTTCATTTTATTTTTACATCAAAGCCACTGGGCGGCAAGACAACTCATGGGGCCAGAACGGCAACGGCCCATGATTGCAAGTTACGGGCCTAGACTCATGGGCTGTTGACATGTCAGAAAATCCTACACTTGTACAAACCTGCTGCTGTTGATATGTAATTTTTCCTTGGTGTTGCTTTTTTAACATCAATAAATCACTGTTTTTGATGCAGAGAGTACCAAGTTTTGCTTCTAATTATTTGACTTCCATGATCCTCAAATGAAAAATAAAAGAAAATTAAACAAAAAATGAAGAGGAAGAAGATGAATGGTCACACAACAAACACTAGAGGAAGAGAAGGAAGCCTATTCAATTAATCAGTATTCAGTAATCAGTATCAATACAAATAGAGAGAATTATTATCCGAAGGCTGCTACTGTTCTGAAAAACTGATCATAGCATCGCTTTTTTAACATACTAATGTAATTGCTAACAGTGTTTCATCTACTTCAAATAAAATTTCCCTTCACCGTTCTTAATTATTTCAACCCAGTGCTTCTCTTCTTTGATTCCCCTCCTCAGCTTCAGATGCAATTCGAATTTGGCGAAATCTTCAACAACCTACAATCAAATTAAGTGAAGGGACAAAAGTAAAAAACAACATTACTCCAGAAATATATAGCAAAATATCCAGACCTTGGCTTTGGCTTGCAGGATTTCTACAAGTTCATAAGGAAACAATGAGTTGGACTTCCGCTGGATGGATTTAACAGCATGATTTGCTGCATTTTGGACCCGTAGATCATTTGTTGACACAGCTAGCCACTCTTGTCCATGGCCACCTGATATAAAAAGGATACATATAATTAGCCACTCGTCTTTTTTAATATACAAATATAAGAACGTAATCAAATTAATTAGGCCGTTACCTTGTTTGACACCAAGTTCAGAGGCGGCGAAGAAAGGGCCATCCCCAGCATGCTTGAACTGCTGCAGTTGCTTAAAGTTCTGCCACGGCTTCACCCAGACTCGAGCTTCATATATCTTTTTCTTGCCAGCATCCATTACTTCCACTGTAAGATCATATAACTTTCCAGCAACTACCTGTTCCTTGACCTTCAACACTCTCGCATACTCAAGAAGGCCATTCTGTATAATCCAAAACTTATGCAATCAAATACCATGAATTTTGCTATTATCAATTTCCATAATCATGTAATTACTTGACTGTTCAACTAATCAAGAATCTATGTTAAAAATCATTAAACAAAATTAGCAAAGGGACCTCATTCTTGTTTGTTCCTGAACGGCGAATCGAGCAAGGCCTACGATCTCAGCACTGTGTTGATTGCCCTTGTAATTGTAAATGTCTCCTGGTCTCTTCTCAAAGAAATTATTTCCTTCTCTGCAAACACCCAAATCAAAAAACCCACAAACCAAAACGCTCAAAACTGTCAAAATGTATTGATTCATCTTCACTCTCATCTAAAAGCTTGCTTCTGTTCTGTGGAGTTGTTATTCATTGGTGGGTGCCTTATACTTGAAGAATCAGTTAATTTCAACATCACGGTTTTGTTGGGATCCGAATTAATTGGAACTATTTTCCAACTGATTTGTTTCGGAGTAATAACATGGAGATCCCTGCTTGTTTTTTTATTTCATAAAACGAACACAGCACGTCTATTTATAATAAATAGATCCTGACCTGCAGTGACTGAAACACCCTTCAATAAAAATATTATAATAATTGAATAGTAATTTACATGCTGTGACGTGATGGTCAAAATATTATAAGTGCAATTTCGCCATTTCGAAAGAAACTTGGACCTGCTTGATATAAATGAAATAATTATATTATCATTCGCGAAATCATAAAAGCTAGTTAAGTAGTTATCATCTTATTCTAATTTTTCCTATTAGAAAAAACATTTTCTTTTTTATATTTGTTTTTCTGTTATTTGTTGTTTTTATTTGGTGGTCTGTTATTTCTTATAAAAATGGTAATTTAATCTTTCCCGCCTTTTTTTTTTTTTTAATTCTTAAGGAAACAAACAAATATTCTGATTTTGAATTTGTTGTACACGTGCTAACCCAGGTTGTAATGATTTCAAGATCATTAGTCATCTTTCTTAAAATGATATTGGTAATTTGGTATAAAAAGGAAATAAAAATGTGATAAAATCAATCACAAAATATTGGTATCTTATGATTAGAATATTTTTAAATTACAAAGTATTGATATTTTATGATTAAATTTTAGAGAAATGATAGACATACTTACACTTTTACATAAAATGATTATATCTTTCTCATTGTAGTTACACTGATCGCTACAGTGATCATTGTAGTTGCGGTGAAAGAAGTGTAGTTATTTTGTGTAAAAGTGTAAATATGTCTATCATTTTTGTAAATTTTATCACATTTTTATCTCTCATTTGTACCAATACCAATACTCTTATCTTTATGTTATATATATTAATTTTTTATTTAGGAGATATAAATTTTATTTATGATTATATTTTATCATTTTTTATTTGTATAAGAAAATAATACTTAAATTTTACTCCAACTGTGCAAAGAGTGGGTCCATTCTAGTTTATATAAAGTTCAATATGTTTTTTACTAAAATAGTATATAAGATTTTTCTTTTATTTAAATCACATTCATAATTAAATTCCTCATAAAATCTTTACATTTACATTTTACTCGACCTTATATATATATATATATATTTCTTCATCAAACTCCACATATGATTTTTTATTTAATATATACAAAATCTATTCATATAATTAGATTCACAAAAACAAAGTTCAAACCTTTTCAAAAATCCATGCATTATTGGAATAAGTACATGTTACATGCCAATAACAGAAAACTCAAATTGCTTATTTATTATGTTTGTTCAAATTACATAGAAGGAGATAAAACTTTATAGCATCGATTTTATTAACTTCAGCATTATCCCTATCATTTAAGGTAGGAGAAAATACAGCTACTTTTTAATTAGAGGGGAAACATGCAGCTGATTCCAACAACTGCTTCATGCTTCATGCTGCTCATTCTACCACGCTCTGCTTGACACTTTCACAGCAAAACCTACACGACAGCCACAGTTCCCTTCTGTGGAATTCCACTTAGCGGCTTTGATGTAGGGTTTTTTCCCGGACCTGCTGCTTAACCGGAGTACTGGCTTCTAATTCTTGATCCACTGGCGGACATGACCTTCCGCTCCACAAACGAGATCTTTAATGATCGTTTTCAGTTCTTTATCCTTCTGTGTAGAGACTCCAGTGTGACGTGTACACCTGAGTACAGAGGCAGAATAACAATCAAGAGTCTCATAATACAATGACCACGTTGACTTCGAACAGTGAAACCACAGCACCTACTTAGTTCATTTTGTCTTATCATTTCCAAATAAAAAGGGAGGGAGAAAGTAACATACGGTATCTCCAATAGTGTCTTGGATTCGTGGGATCATTGATTGTTTCCTCTGTTGCAGGGCGTGTGGTGTAGTCTTCTTTTAGCGCTAACAAGTCCTGATTATCAAACAAAAACACATTGTTTGAATGCAATTATACACATGGCACGGTAAGCTTTACAGTTCTCCGAAATGCAAATGGCTACTGAAGGGCTTCTGTTTTGAGGTTGGATCAAAGCTACCAAATTTTATGAATGTACCTGAAGAGGAAAAATTGCCCACATTGACGGAGATTCAACATGTTGCCTTAGGATGAAATGGGTGATTTCTGGAAGACATTGACTGGGTGGCAATGCATCAGAGCCCACAACATTCTGGAAAAATCGGCGTCTTCTTTCCTCATCTTCTTCCCACCAAGCACGAAGGGTGGAGCAATCATGGCAAGACGGAGCACACACCTAAATGGTAGAGACAACCACTGATATGAGTACATTCTTATAACTACATAAGGATCTCCAATATTCATCTCGACGAATTCTAAAGCATATGAAAAAAGTGCATTAGTTTGAATCCATAGATCTTCATGTCATGCTTTACATAGTTCTTCATGCTTACTGTTATTTGTGGTCATGCATTATCATTTTTTTTTTATCTATTACTAATTTTCTACATTTCATTTCTCCTGTTAGGTGATGACAGCTGTTAGGGAGACATTCACCTTGATATCAGTAGTAAAATATTGAAGAGCATCGTGGAACAACCTAATCTCCAATGTTCACAGGTAAAGTAATACTAGGTAATCTTACCGTCATGTAGTTGTACTGAGAAGGAATTCCAAACTCTAGTCCAGGTTCACTAGGCATGCGTTGAATGCGCAAACCTATTAACCCCAATTCTTCCATAACCTACATCAAAACAATCAGCGGAATATAAGCTTAAAATAGAAAGAAAACAAAAACAGAAGCAGGTAGGCTGTGGGTGGTGGGTGAGATTGAGAAGGTTTAATGAATGAATATACAGGATGAACACAGGAAGGAATAAGGCCCAGATCTTCCCCACAAGCCATCATATCTGATGAGTTCAGGAGGGCAGGTAGTGTCTGCAAAGCATTTTGCCTCCAAAGATTGTCTTGCCGGTGGAAATAGTAATCATAGTACAATCTTTTCAGAACATTTTGGCTGCATTGCAAGGATGATGAATAAGAATATACTGACAGCATCAGGGTTCAGAAAAAGCAAATAGGATAATCAAAGCATCTTATAACTGAATAAAACTCCAACACAATTAACTTTTTAATCAGTCTGTTTCAAGATAACTTTTACGATCTAAGCTGTTAATTCAGAGTTTTTTTTAATTACAATAGATGATTTAATACAGAGTCAACAAAACTAAATGCACCTGTGATCACCAAATCCTTAAAACTTGAAGTATCTTCAACATTGAAACGAGGATAATATTTCTTTGAATCCTCTGGATCTCTAATGAGAACTATATTCTGCAAGAATAATTCAAAATGTCAAATCTAGAATGAAACTAATATTTATATTGTCATCAGATCTAATACTTGGAAAGATACAATGTACTCTATGTTAAACAATTTGAAGGTGGGAACTAGTTTCAACTGGTAACACCTGTTTGCGTGGCACAAGAGCATAGGGGTTTGAATCCCGCTTACATGAAGGTTGTCAGTGGTTTGGTTTATTTTTACGCACAATTTAGATAAAATGAAAAAGTTACAAACTAATATGATGAAATATGCTACCTTTAAAAGATCAAAAAGATCTCGGCGAATCTTGTCTTCACTCTCCAACAACGTGGACTTCTCTGCACATGACTTCAACTTGGCAGCAATTTGTTTCTCTGTGTTGCAGTCCTCAGTGAACTAGGATATCATTGAAGAAATGATAAAAGGAATTTAACATTGTGCAATCTTGAAACTGCTACAAACGAATATAGATTTAAGGAAGGATCCGAGACTCCTCCCATAGGCATACAACTTAGGTATTAGCTATTGTTAACGAGAAAGCAGGGTGTGCCAAAACTTGTAGTTTTTACAATCTAGAACAAGATAGCCATGAAGGATTGTCTACATGGAAACTTTGTTTCTTAGAGTGATTCCAGTGAGCCACAGCTAAAGGCTGTCAGAAAATGAGACATCCACAAACAATGCACCAATGATTAAGAGCATTATTAAAGCAGAGATCAGAGATCTCGCATGATCAAGATGCTTCTAGAGAGAACTACTTATTATAATGTATCCCCAGCTGATGCTTTGTGACCAGGAAACACATTCCTTGAAAATGACATTAATGCACGATGATATTGACTTATTACCTGCTCAACTTAAGATGATTTGGCGGCGGGATTTCCAACGATTTCAAAATATATATATATATTGAGTCTGAATGACAGTACATTTTGTTTTGATTCGTTTACTTCAAAAGCGCAAAAAGAGCAATGAACTAACATGATAGAAGAAGGTAGATAAGCTATTGCAAACAAAAAGAGGCAAATTGTCTGCATATTATGTGGTAAAAAATTAAGACAGAAAATGGCAAAAAAAAAAAAAAAAAAAAAAAAAAAAATAGCGTCCTTCAGACCAATCATCAGAGGGTAAAAAAGAAAATAAATAAATTAAAGCATGAAAAGTCAGACTGTAAAGCCAAACTATAATTATCACCTCATAACGGCCCTTTTGGAATTCACATAGGAAAATTGTAGCAATATAAGCCCAAGAAGATCCAAACTTGTCCTGAACCATAAATGAAAATGGAAATTAATAATACACACAGTCAATAACATAAAAGAACAAATACTTGCTAAAAGAAAGCTATAACCATAAGTCCAACCTGTAAGTCCTCCAGCCGGATATATGGGCGGGTTAGGCGATCAAAGTCCCATATTCCCTCATGTTCAAGTTCTTCCTGCAATAAAAGCATTATTTTTGCATCCACCAAAGAAGGAAATTGAGATATAATTGGCTTTCCAAGATGCCATACTGGTCTAATTCCTTTTGTTATATGGAATAACATTTCATGAGACATGAATTAAGAGGGTTTAAGCACACCTGGCTTAGAGGGATTGATGGCCGAAATTTTCCAATTAGACCAGTCATGGCATGCTCAGGGAGCTCCCAGATTCTAAAGAAACCCAATATATGATCAATCCTGTAAGCTGTAAAGTACTTAGACATCTGCAATTAAAACAGAAAAAAGAAAAAAGTTCAGAATCCAACAACAAAAAAATCTGACAAATAAAGAACCACACAAAAATTATGGTGTTACACACACACAAAAAAAAAAAAAAGTTTCCTTTTAGAAAAGGGAAATATGGGTAAATGTAAATAAATGGTGGCAAAACCTGTGTTAAACGAGAGCGCCACCAAGCATAGTTGTCTTTTGACATTTCCTCCCAGTTATAAGTGGGAAATCCCCAGTTCTGACCATTTTTATCAAAATAATCTGGAGGGGCTCCGGTGGATGTATTCATGCGAAACAAATTTGGATAGACCCAGGTATCAACACTGTTTCTGTCACACCAATAGGTAGGTCTCCTTTCAAGACAACTCCTCTCTTTCTCGCATATTCTGCTGCTTCTGTCAACTATAAATGCTTATGTTACTAAGTAATACAACACAAAATACCATTATCCTCAACAGCAAGAGCAAATAATGCACAAGATATAGGCTACAGATCATCTGAGCTTACTTGTATATATAAATGGAACTGGACATAATAATGGAAGCGAATTATGTCATAGTGCAAGCTGTCTTCTGAGATTAGTTTCTCAAGCTGTAAGAAATGGAGCACAGTTATTAAATTCTTTTTACAACTATGAAAACGACAAAAGAACCCATCGCTTTATCCTTTAACTTAATCAAAATAAAATAATACCTTGTCCTTGGAATAATGAGAAAAGCGACCCCATTGACTGTGGTCTGATGTGTCAAAAAAGTCCCGCAGGAAACAGAATGCCGCATAAGGTTTTAGCCAATCCTTTTAATAATAAATCAAACATTAGGATACTACTGGCTATGAAAAGATTATGGAAATCAGTATTCTAAGAAAAAAAGAAAAGAAGAAGATAACATTTGAGAGAGAGTTAATGGATCTTTTGTCATAATATATAAAATCGAATCATGAATTATATAAAATCTTATTAAGACCTCATTCTCGGAAAAAAATTTCTGAAAGGCACTGGAATTAAGTATCAAATCCTTCTCTTGGTTGAAAACTTTCTTGGCAATCGCAAGTTTAGTAGCCAGAGTTGCCTCATAATCAACATCCTGTAGATAGCCAAATACAAATAAATTAATACGAAAGCCAATATCACATGCACAGATGCAATCAGTAATATCAGCAACTCTGCATTCTATGCTCACCCAAGAAACATGTTATGCACATCTTTAGAATATTCACAGAACAGATGATCATCAGAGATGAAGATTATTAGAATTCTTGGGTTTCCATGTGCATGAAAAATTATGAAAGGGATACCAATTATTTTAGTCCTATAAGTTTTGCGCTTTTTACAATTAAGTCCTAAAAGTTTTTTTTTTAAAAATAATTTAATCCTATAAGTGAGTAAGTATCATGAGGATGAGCCTTGGTGTAACGGTAAGGTTACTCAATTATGACTTGGAGTTCACATGTTCAAGTCGCGGAAACAGTCTTTTTGTAAAAAAGAAAGGATAAGGTTGCGTACATATTGAATCCTCCCCAGAGCCCACAGTGTGGGAAGCCTCGTGTGCTGGATCATCCTTTTAAGTGAGTAAGTATCATCCCATTAGTCTTAGACCGTTAACCCAGATGGAAGCCGTTGACATGGCTTAATGGACTAAGATTAAAAACTTATAGAACTAAAAAAATTATAAAACTTATAGAACTAAAAAAATTATTATCGCGACTTTTTAAAAATGGTCACACCTATTATATTTTGGGTTAACGGACTGGGACTAAAAAGATGATACTTACTCACTTATATGACTAAATTATTTTAAAAAAAAAAATTCTTTTAGGACTTGGATGGTAAAAAACGCAAAACATATAGGATTAAAAAAATCGACATCCTACTATTAAATTGTTGGGTATCCATTTGTGTTTTTCGTAATAAACAACCAGCAGTAGAGTTACAGCTTTCATCTTGTTTGAAAAAGAACAAATTATAGTAGGGATAACCTTTTTGTCCAGTTGAACTTTTGCTTTCTCAATTTCTTTCTGCCATAAAAAGAAATAAAAAGGTGGTCAAGATTTTTAAATATGAGGAAAAAAATAAGCAGATCAATTAGAAAGAAATGAAACAATCAGCATAACTTCAAGGAGAGAATTTCAGAGGACAGCATCAGTTATGCAGAGAAAAAAATGAGAGTGACCACCTTGATGTCCTCCGGCATCTTTTCCGAAAGTGCCTGTACTCTCAAGTATAATGGATGCAATGCAAATACAGAAAGTGAGCTGCACCAAAAAGAATAAATGAGAACCCATCCAAATTTGAATTACAAGGACAAATGAATTAATCAAAAATACTCATTTAACAGAAAAGGCAAGGTAATTAACCATTATGAGTTTTAAACATGTTGCATTACCTGTACGGATATGAATCCCACCACATCCTATTCACAGAGGTATCATTGATTGGAAGAAGCTGAACTAAATGGAACCCAGACTCCACAGCCCAGTCAACAAGTAACTTCAGGTCAAGAAACTCTCCAACCCCAAGATCTGCTTCTGACCTAACAGAGAACATTGGGACTGCGACACCAGCACCCCTCCAAGGCATTTCCTAACCAAACAATTTGAAAAATTAGAATGAACACAAATAGTTAAGAGTAAAATGCAACAATCATTAATTATAGGATTTACTCGAGTTTACCCGCATCATGCCATCTGAAAGGAAAATATATCTTGGCTGATTGTTAGAGAAGTCAACAGTCAGAGTCCGATTGGCACCAGTTTCCAAAGAAATGTTTCCAGTCTTGCCAGATTTACAGTACTTATATGTGGATGCATGTTAAGGTGTACAGAGAGAGAGAGAGAGAGAGAGAGCATAACATTATGAAAAGTGTATCAAAGGTAACATGCATTAGAACTTCAAAGTTTAGAGATGAAGAATCCCAAAAGGATATTTTATTGGAAAATCGCCCCTTTTCATAACACAGTCTGCTTCCCAGCTTGATTCACCGGTATAATTAAGTTGAGCCCAGTCTGAAGCTTCCACTGCCCCAAAATTGGTGTGCTACCAATCACATATACCTGCATCAGACAGACCATAAATATGAGCAAGCAGGAATATCGATAAGATGAAAAGTGAAACTTAAAAGTAATAACTAATAAGTAGATATTTATAAAACTAATTGGTGGAAGAGAAACTACTGATGTGTCTTCCTCTATGTTTGGAATGCAAATCTTGAAACGGACCAGGACAGAATCTGTTTTACATTAAAAGAAGACATAAATAGCACAGCAGATCCATTAGCAGCATACCAGTTCCCAACAAAAATATTATATCAAAAAGATTGTTAAAAAGTTCATATTTGAGTACCTTCCTGTTCTAACTTATTCTGAATGAGTCCTTCAAATCTCTCTATGTTCAAGCTACAACTTTGGCGAAATATCACATTTTTGAAGGCACTTCTGAAAGGGAGAGCATCACCACCAGTCTGGATTTGTTCAGAGCAAAATATTTAGGTAAAGCCAAAAATGTTTTAAAATACTCGGGTAGCAGTTACTCATGTTATGATCACAATATCTAATAAGAAATGCTGCAGCAATTCACTGGCAGTAGATGGCAACAGAATACATTCTAAAGTACTTTATCATCATTGATAGCTGCACAAATGTCATCTTATTATACAAATAGGGACAAATGAGGTGGACATCCTTGGTTGCTGAAATCATAAACTGATATTGTGGGATGAAGACAACAAAACTTTAAAAGATAATTTTTCTCAAACTTTAATAGATAATTTCTCTCACTTTTCTTATACCATTTTTATAGTCTTATATCTCAGGCCACATTCAGGAAAAAGTAGCAGCTATACCAATGAAAGATCTAAATGTCAGTTACACTAAAAATGTATTGAGTGGGCCAAGTTTGTGAGAAAAGGAGTGCTCAAAGGAATATAATATCCTCACCTGATCTGATGTCCTACTTCATTGGTGAACAAACTAAAAAATGAAACACTTACCCAAACCTTTACCAACATCAGCAAATGACATAACCTTCAAAGGGGTATCTAAAAGTTTAGAAAGAGGAAACTATGGGGAAAAAATTTACTAAATAAAACGCAATGTTAACACAGCTCCTTTTAGTTGCTCAGAGGAACTAAGAACAAAAAAGAAAAAGGAAGAAGTAGACTGAGATATTCTGAATATTAAGCTAGCAGTTTTAGCTGCAAGACAGATTCCTACCCACTATTTAATCAGCAATCTAATAGCATTAGATTATGAAACCAGATTTTTGTAGGAAATATCAGCAAGAATTAAGCGACCACTGCTTACAACCAGTGCTAAGGTAACAAGAAATTTACAAACCTAGAAGCAAAAAAGTAGATATGACAGTCCATTAAGCACTTTAAATCATCAGAATATACGACTGCTCCAGCTGGTAGCAAAGAACGGGGGGAAAGCCGCAAATAAACAAAAGACAATACAAGACCTTGAGAATCTGCAACTTTTGTGAAAGATCGTTTTAAGATTCAAAATTTTTGGTTCCTTCTTTTCAATTATTCAACAACCAAATATAATGCAAAACTGAAGAACCTATTAAACAAAGGTTCCCAATTGGTGGCCTAGCAAAAGGTTGCCAGGAAATTGACAGATCCCCAATTAGGATTCCCAAATGAGTAAAATTCAAGCAAAACATCAAGGAACATTGATCCACTATGTCAGAAAAAAAAATGAATACTAGTTTATATGCATATCCAAAGCAGCAAAAACAAAAATAGTTTCACCTGCCAAAGATCATGAAGCTCCACCACTTCGCAATCCTTAATCGTTTCATGTAACAGCAGTCTACGCTTCTTTCCCATTTCCCATCTCAGAACATTTCTTTTATCATCAACCACATAATAACTGTACTCACAAGAGAACCCAATCGGTACAGCAATACTTCCACACCAAATAAGCTCATCGCCTTGATGAACAGGGGTCAGTAAGAAGCCCTTCTTCACATCCCATGAACCAAGCACCGGCTCAGAGCCGCATACAAGTAGGTTTTGACCCCAGTGCGTGTAATATGGTATTCTAAATTTCACATTCAGTGATTTCATAGTTGTTAATGGTTTCGAAAACTTGGTTCCAGAAAACAATCCCATATTAGCCATTTCTTCCAACAACAAACAAGATCAGCTGAAGTTGCTCAAAATCTAACAAAAACCAAGATTAAGTTATTAGTATAGACAAAAATATAATGAAATTACATCAAATTTAAATGCAATAAGCATATTCCGGATAGACTTTTAGACTCCTTTTGGTTGAATGGGAAAATGAAATGGTAAAAACATCAAAAACTTAAATATTAATTGGAAAATAAAACGTATCAAATTCTTTGTTTCCTATTCGATTACTAAGATTCTCTCCGAGACAAAACGATTAAATACAGATTCAAATCAAAGAACTAACAATGCATTGAACTAATTCAAATAAAATGAACTTCAGAAGACTAAAACTAACATACCCAGAACTTAAACGATACAGAATTAAAAAAAAAAAAATCATACAAAGTTACAATGTTTAGAAACAATTAGAGACGAGCAAGCTGAAAAGGAAAAAAGAAAAAGAAACCCAATGGAGATATGAAATAGTAGTAACCTTTACTTGATTGAACAACAAGCAGCAATAAATGCTTCCGCGTATACACTGAAAGCAAAGATGTCCAGTGTCCACTATAAAATGAGAAAGCAAGTGAGGTTGAGATTGTAAAGAAATGATTTTATCACTTTTTGCAGATATTTATGAAATTTGTGGAGAAAAAAATGAGAAAGACAAAAAGGAAAATTAAAAAATGAATTACGTTGGGTGATGGAAAGGAAGTGGCCTTTTGTGAATGCTGCTTTCACGGGGAAACTGATACACAGGCTCTGACAGTTGTAGGTCTTCCGCCAGGTTTGTCTAAAATCTTCTTTGACTTTAATTTTAGCTAGAATGTTTTGGAAGAGCCCTCGTGTGAAATTTGAGCCGTTGAATTTTTATCCAACGGTTTAAATATTATAATTAAAAAAATTTGAAGAGGCAAATTTTTTTCTTACATTAAATTTAGATCATTTAATCAAAATCCAATGACCCAAATTTTAATGAAAATGGCTGTCTCGGGTCCGTTTTGGAGATCCATAAGGGGTGCATTTGGTTTGGTGTGTTGAATTATACTGATTTATAATAAAATTTATTAAATTTTATACAATATCATGTTAGTATTGTATTGATTTTATTGCATATTTTAATTTTTTATGTTATTAAAATAAAATTACATTATTTTGCTAAATAATTTAACGATATTTTATTAATTTAAATAATTTAATGAATTAAATTTAAATACTAAAAAATATTTTTTTATTTAAATAATTTAAAATATTTATATATAATTAAATTTATATTAAAAAATTAAAAAAAATTATTCATGCCTACGCAGACTCAGGGGAGAGCGAACCTGATTTATTGGTCAAAACCGATCTAAAAGACTAATTTTGACCAAGATAGGGTGTCAACGTGGTGCACACGCTGCAAAACAAAGCAGACCTTCGCAATACCAAACGTGCACTAAATTTTTTTCATCAAGACTTAGATCTCTGAAGTTTTAAAACTATAAAGGCCGAGATATCTGAAGTATTCACATAATACGAAAAAAAAATATCTGAATTATCCATCAAGACTTAGAAAATCCGAATTTTTCTTTGAAGTTACTTAGGAATCCGAAATTTTCTCTAAATTTTCATCGAAATCCGAACTTATCTCTGAAATCATGACTGGTGTTATTCCTTATTACTTCCCAGATAATGAGTATTGCAATCGATATTATAATGTCCGGATCACACGGCCTATTATTGGGGCATATATAGTAGATATAGAAGATATTATAGCACATTGACAGATCGATCTACTGCGCATAAAGGTGGCCAACAGTCCGGTTCGATTCTGAATCGTCCGGTTCTCGGTTCCACAAGTGTGAAACCGGAATCGGACAAGATATTTTCGGTTCGGTTCCGATTCCACACTTTTGTGGAAATCGGTTCCACGATTTTTTTTAAAAATTTTAATAATGATTTATAAAAAAATATGAATTTAAATTTAAATTACATTAAATTAAAAATAAAATTAAAGAGCTTGAACTTAAATTTTTAAAAACTTAAGTTGCCTACGTATCCTCTAGGGGTGAGAGGAATCAAAGCTCATGTAATTCCATTATATTTTAAAGATAGTTTCCCATTATAACTTACAATTATTTATTGATCAATCATCATCATCATCAGTGTATGTTGATCCTTCAACTTCCGTTTCGCTTGCACTTGCATATGCATTATCGAACAAGTCTTCAAAATCATTAGGGGCATATTCTCGTTGCCTCGGATCAGCTCCAGTCCAATCATCCACACATGTCGTTTCTTCTAAAGTACTTGGATGTAATGAAGACTGTCTCGCTTACAATATATTGCCTCTTAAGCTGAAGGTTTGCTCAACCGCAATAGTGGAAATAGATGTTTCCAAAACCTCTTTAGCAATAATTGAGAATACAGGAAATATATTTTGATGTCGGTTCCACCAGTCAAGTACTTGAAAATTTTTACTCACTAAATTTTCAGTAAGAAACTCGAAATTGGTAGATAAATAATTATTTATTTTCGGGTTGTTAGTCGTATTATCTCTATGTTTTTTTATTTTGTTGTAGTAATCAACGATCACTCACGCTAAGTATTGAATGTATTACGGGTTCGCTACTACTAGATTGTCCTACTGATTGCAAGTTATATCTACTATCATAATCATTAAATTAATCTATTAAATTAATTTTTATTTTATATATTATTCTTGTAATATTAATTTCATCAGCTATTTCTAAATATTCATAGTAAGCTTGTAAGTGTTAGTGTCCTAGACATGCCCAATGATCCTAAACATTGATTCATGTATGAATTAATCAAGATAAGTTGCGAAAAGACTTACATTGATTGGTTGGAGTTTAAAACTTTTTGTTGGATGTAGAAGCTCCAAGCCTTCTTTTTGAGTTCCAAACTCTTGGGTGAGTTTCCCTATCACTTTTTCTATGACTCCCAAAGTGCTAGTTTTGTCCAAAAATGAAACAAAAATTTTCTACTCCAAGGTGAAGCTCACGCCCAAAGAGAGAAAGAAAAGAGATGATGAATATTTGAGTCAAACTTGGTGTGTGTTGTGTTTTAAAGTCCAACATTTAATTAGAACTACACCCATCACAAATAGTGACAAGTGATGTAAGTAAAGTGAGTCCCACCACTTTCAAATTCCAAATTTGAGTTGGCTTACACAACACACTTTGGGCCCGGGTTCGTTTAATCCGACTAAACGAATTTTCGTCGTTAAATAATTAAATCCAATTTAATTAAATAATAATGCCTCGCAAAATTATTACGATAGTCGCTTATGAATTAATTATAAATTAATTTGTTCGCCCGAATTAAAATCCAATTTTAATTCCGCATTGAAATCCAATTTCAATTAATATATATAATATATTATTTTAGCCCAATTAAATAAATTAAATAGAAAAATCCAAATTTAACAATTAAATTTATTTTGCCGATTAATTCCAAATTAATCGCGCTCTCTCTTCTAGACGAATTTAGTCTCATATAAATTCTTGTCGCAATTAATCCCAGATTATTTTTCTCTCTCATAATTAATCTCAGATTAATTTTGTTCGAGTCAAATATCATCGGTGAATCTTTGGGAAGCGACCCAAGAGATCCCTGGATATGTTGGCAGTAAATACAGTCATCGGATTATCCGAACACTTGCGTACCCGGTACAACGTTCTCACCGATTTACAAGACATGGTTGGCTTCTAGCAAATCACCGTGCCTACCCAATTCTCCAGAAATATTCAACGAGGAATATATAATTTGTATCAGGCGTAGTATACGATGTATTACGTAATACGATCCAGTATCGGATGTCACATGCTAGGCCTAGGGCTGAAATTGTGTCTGCCTCGTACGAAGCATATATCGGATTACTAGCAACTAGTCTTTGTAATCGGATAATCATGACCTAGTCATACTATCCCGATAGCTGCAGCATTTAAGAGTACTAGTTCTGTATCATGTGTGATCATCATCTCCATATGACTGAAGTGATACTTCCATCTTGACATCATACCCAATACACTACGATTCTCAGTAAACCCAGAAGAGGCGTACACATAACCTGTTAAAGCTCCGGACGATCAAAACCAAAGTATACTGATTGTCGCAAGTATTAGCGATGCAAGTCTCAGGTTAAGACCACATACACCTACCCTGATTCAGATTCAGATTCCCATAGACACATAGTCATAATACCAATGGGACTTCGATGGGTCTATCCAGAGCGAAGCTGTTCCCGGTCCAACGGCTAACAGAACCTCCTAGCACACTTGCATAAGTATCCAATACTTAAATATATGAGAACTATGTCGTTAAGCTTTCATAACGCGCACAAGTGTAATACTAGCCTATTTCGCATTATTAATGTCCAGTCTCGATAATACTACGACTATGGATATTTAATTATTAAATCTTTCAGTGATTAATATTGTCTCATATATTATTAATCTGGTACTAATCATATGGACTTTTATCATTTATATATCCAAGTAATCCAATTACAAAATGATAAAATAGCAATTTCCTTTGTTACATAGTTATTTTGTACAAAAAAAAAACCATGTCTTTTATAAATAGTGATGTTATTGGTCATAATTGTCCAACAATCTCCCACTTGGCCTATAGTCAATCACTCAAGTGTCCAACACTTGAACTATGTACGGGTCGCTCAAATTTTTGCTGAGATAAAGTTTTCGTTAGCGGATCTACTAGGTTATCATCTGAAACGATCTTTTCGATCTTCACATCGCCACGATGTGTGATCTCATGAATCAGATGAAACCGTCGAAGTACATACTTGGATCATTGATGAGACCATGATTCCTTAGACTCCGCTGTATCCCAGGTCAGCTGCTAACAGAACTACTCCTAATACAATTAGGAATTTAAAGATCCAAAATGCTTCTTTTGCTGCCTCAGTCGCAGCAATGTATTCCGCTTTTATTGTTGAATCGACAATAATATCTTGCTTGGAAGATTTCCAACTCATTGTTCATTTGTTCAAATAAAATATGTATCATTATTGCGACTTACAGTCGTTTTTATCGGTTTGGAAACTTACAATGGTGAACCCAGTCACCTCAAGTTCTCCTTCTCCATTTACTAAGAAATCATCCTTAGTTCGTCTAAGATACTCAAGGATGTTCTTTTCATCAATCCAATGACCATCACCTGGATCGGTCTGATAGTGACTCCACATGCTTAAAGCATATAAGACATCAGGTCACATACATGTTTGTCAATGTACGAGTTCTCGGAGAGTGCCAATAACTTTTAGATCTATCCTAGTAGATCCTTATTCCTAGAATAAAGGTTGCCTCTCCCAGTATTTCATGGAGAATTTTAATGAAAGTCAAGCTTTCACCGATTTTAATATAGGAATGTCATTGCTAAGAAGCAATACATCATCAACGTATAGGACAATGAATGTCAGTGCGCTCCCACTAACCTTCTTATATACACAAGAATCGTCTTCGTATTGAATGAATCCATATTCTAATATGATCTCATCAAAATATTGGTTCCAAGAACGCAATGTTTACTTCAATCCATAAATGGATCGATTTAACTTACAAACCTTGTTTGCATGTTTTGGCACGACAAAACCGTCAAGGCGTTGCATATAAACATCCTCCAAAAGGTTTCCGTTAAGGAAAGTGGTTTTGACGTCCATCTGCTATATTTCATAATCGAAATATGCATCAATAGCAAGCATTATCCGAATGGATTTAATCATGACAACGAGTAAAAGGTTTCATCGTAATCGACACCATGTTGATGACGATACCCTTTCGCTACAAGCCTACCTTTGTACATTTGTATGTTTCCATTCATGTCTGTCTTCATCATGAAGACTCATTTGCTATCAACAGACCCAATGCCTTCTGGTACATTAACCAGTGTCCAAACGTGGTTGGTATACATGGAATCCATTTCACACTTCATGGCATCTTGCCATAAAGCGGAGTCGATACCTTATATCGCTTCCACATACGTAACCGGTTCAACTTCCTCAATAAGATTAATATCTACATGAGGTGAGATCAGAAACTCATACCTCTTAGGTTGTTTTCTGACTCTCTCTCTGACCTACACTGTTATTGTGTATTAGAAGATTATGGAACATTCTCATCCTTGATGAACTGTTCGTGTTCCGTGAGGGAGTCGGTGCCAGGAATAGTATCACTCTGATTTTCATCGAGTTCTACTTTCTTCCCACTTACCACTGCATTTATGAATTCCTTTTCGAGGAAAACTGCATGGAGAGCAACAAATATTTTGTTCTCTTGTGGGTTGTGGAAATAATATCCTTTAGTTTCTCTAGGATAACCAATTACAAATAGGCACTTATCTGATTTGGGTTCCAGTCTGATACCATCCAAACGTTTAACATATGCCCAGCATTCCCAAATCTTCAGGAATGAGAAATCTGGTTTATTTTCTTGTCTATATTTCATATGGAGTCTGTCCAATAGACTTTGACGGAACCTTATTCAAAATAAGTATTGCACTTTTCAATGCGTATCCCCAGAAGGAAATTGGTAGCTCAATGCGACTCATTATAGTCCTTACCATATCCAACAAAGTTCAGTTTCTCCGTTCGGACACACCACTCAATTGAACTGTTCCAGGAGGAGTCCACTGTGAAAGAATACCATGCTCTTTCAGGTAACCGAGAAACTAATTGCTCAAGTATTCTCCAGCACGGTCCAACCGTAATGTTTTAATACTTTTACCGATCTGTTTTTTTGCTTCGTGTCGAAACTCTTTGAATTTCTCAAAAGTTTTCGAATTGTGTGTCATAAGATACACATAACCATAATGTGATGCAACATCCGTAAATGTTACAAAGTATTCATATCCATATCTAGTCTGGCTAGACATGGGCCCACATACGTCACCATGAATGAGGGCTAACAGTTCGGTGGCCGTACACCTTTACCGCTAAAAGGCGTATTAGGTATTTTACCTAATAAACAAGATTCACAGACATCATATGAATTAGGATCAAATCCGTCCAAGTATCCACTCTTTGAAAGTATGGATATACGAGTCTTGTTAATGTGTCCCAGACATGAATACCACAGATAAGTTTCATCTGTGTTACTCAATTTGAGCCTTTTGTTTGTCATATTATATGTTTGAGATTCATTTATATTCAAAATATAAAGACAATTATTAACATATGTTGTATATATCAAAATGTCATCTTTATATACAAAACACCCAGTGTTCCTGAATACAAAGGTATGCCCGCAACGGGTTAAACAAAATACAGAGATGATGTTCTAGTCAAACTAGGTACAAAATAACAGTCACCTAATGTAATTACATGCCCCAATGGCAGATACAAAACATAGGTCCCAATGGCCAAAACAGCGACTCTCGTCCCGTTTCCGACTCGTAGGTCGATTTCTTCTGAAGCCATTATCCTACTAATCAGCAGATCCTGCACATCAGTACATATATGAGTACCACATCCAGAATCAAAAATCTAATTTTTAAAACCAGTAGTGGACATATTTATAACAAACATACCTGAAGCCGGAGCCTTCCCCGTCTTCACTTCCTTCAACTCCGCCTTGTACTCACGGTAGTCACGCTTCTAGTGACCTCGTTTGCCACGATGTAGGCAGACGTCTTGGGATATGTTCTTAGTCTTCCCAAAAGACTGTGATGATTTACCCTTGCCCTTTTTCTTCATTTTCTTCACACCCCATAAGCATTCAGCCAAGCCTTGGCCATCTGGGATGTCGAAGTAAGGTGCGCCCCGCGCTTCTTGCCCTTCAGAAGCTCTTGCTCTACTTCTTTCAGCATCGCCATTAACTCTCCAAGAGTCTTTTCTTTGTTCATCATATTGTAGTTCATGACGAACCCACCCTAGCAGTCGACATAGACTGTAAGATCAAATCTATGGAAGTCTCGGCCTCGAAGGTTATGCCTAGCTGACCTAGCTGTTCGATATCAGCAATCATATGAGGCATATAGTGCTCGACAGACGTACTCTCTGACATACACAAGCGAAAGAGCTTCTTTTTCAATTCATACTTCTGAGATCTAAGATTAGATCTGTGAAGGTTCTTTAATTTCAACATCATACTATAAAGATCCAATCATTTGTTTTGACGACGAAATTGAGAAGTCATTGCGGGAAACATAATGGATTGAGCACAAAATTTATCATCACGATGAGTCTTCCAAAGCTCACACTCTACTATTTACTCAACTCTGGGCTCAGGCCCGAGAGGTTTCTCTATGACATATAGTAACTTCTCGGCTCTCAGGACTATCCTGAGATTCATCTCCCAATCTGGAAAATTAGAGTCGTTAAAGACATTGTCGCCCATGATAATGTCTCTAACGCTAATCTTTTCATCCATCTTGATTGCAATAGTCTAACTATCCAATCAACGATTTCGGGTACTCTTAAAATGTAATGGTTACTATAGTCCAACTATATAACCAACTACATATGGAGTAGTGTCTTGTACAGTCTAACTGTTCAAAGAAAGCAATAAAAGATATTAGTCCAATTAATATATTTATAACGACGATAAATAAAATAAAAGAGCGTGTATTATCATATATAAACGAAATTGTAAATTTAATACCAGCCTCCCACTATTTTTCGGCTTGCATCTAACCCTCTATGGAGTACTCGGGAAACCCAATTTCCTAGTGGGCTAGGATCCCGTTAAATAACACACAACCTTGACTTTGGCCAACAAGCTGTATGAAACTTAACTAGGTAGATCTCTAAGATCAATTAGATCTCATCCAATTCCTAGATCCGGTAGGTGGACCTCCAAATCCAAAACATATATCCAATATATTTCCTAACATTTTCCTCTGAATCAACTAAGTCTTGGCTTTGGCTCAACAAGCTTAATGATTGACAGTGGGAAAGCTTCGTAATCCACATCGATGAACAAGAAGTGACCTTGACTTTGGCCAACAAGTCACAACTATCCAAGACGTGAGATATATAATAAAGCCTTCGTGGTTCAAACACATCCGCGATGGACAATGATCTTGACTTTGGCCAACAAATCAAAGTCAATCTTGGATCTTGAGAGTGAACCACTCAATGGAAGGAAAACGATTAATATTAAAGTGAAGGTTTTTCGGGTAAATTGGCAACCAATTTATTATCTTTGATTAGGTCTCATCATACACCCTTAAACATGCATTCTAAAATCATAAGAAGGCACGATAAAATTAATAATGATATGTGGATGGATATATAATACAATTTGTTCCTAGAACAAATCACTCTCTATTTCCTCTCTCCCGCTAGCACTTTACATTCTTCTAC
>SKCR01034546.1:0-17500 GCA_019454045.1 Zanthoxylum bungeanum
AATTGATATGATTATGTGAAGCGATAAGCATGGTTGCTCTCTGCATTCAACCTTGCCTTCCACTTGCAGGGGGGAAGGAAAAACTGAACCTAGTCCTACTGGCTTGTTCTCTTGGTAACCTTTATTTCTTCAAGATATTTACTTATTTTCGCTTTGTTATTTCTTTAGGAGCGAGAAGTGAAATTTTTCACTGAAACAGAGGAAAACAACCAGATGAGAGGGCCAAGAACAGGCGTTCCATATTTCTTATGATCAAAGGGGAATTATCTGCTTCATGTAAAATTGTCCAAGTTCAAGCATTGTGGTTGGTCGTTGATGACCTTGAATGCATACTCGTGTTTGCAGGTGGACCTCTTGTTTGCTTGGCTTGAATTTTCAGTCTGGTCCAGGCTCTGCTTTGGGAATCTGTAGGTTGTGCAAACAAGTTGATGTAAGTTGCAATTGCGATGAATTAGTGTCCATTTTCATTTTAGTATGTTTCATAATCAGCGATTGCTAGAGTTGCTGTATTTTTCCGCTATATAGGTTACTTTATGATTAATTAACAATCATTATTTTCAATATTAATGCTTCATTTACCATGTTGAACAGCCATACCTTTGAATCAAAATTGCATGTGCATCTGATCATTCTAGTAGGTTGCTCATAATGTGTAAATTGGTTAGTACCTCATGACAGTATTTCACCAGCTCGCCTGCAAACCTTGGTTCCACTGCCTGTGTGGCTTTGACACTATCAATTGCCACACCAAGTTGAACATCAACACCCTGTATGCAAGTAATTAGATTAAACAAAAAGGGCTTAAAAGTCCATGTCTCCGTACAGTCATACATATAGCTTTTTATTTGAGGCAGTCTCGTGTCCTAAAACATTGTGCTATTACCTGCCCAAGTGCTTGTAGCTCTGTAGGCAAAAAGCACAAAGCACTCCCTCTGTGAGGTCCACTTGCTTCAAGAGAGAAACTTATATGGGTATATTAAATAAGAACATATCAATAGAATCCCGGCTGCACTGGTACAGAGTTCAGAAACCATCTTCCTGTTATAACGCTCCACTAAACGTCTTCTTTAACATCAATGTTAATGCTCACAAAATTATAATCTGACAACATGATATTATTTTTTTGAAGTTAATAAATACTCTAGTATTTGTTCCATAATTTATAAATTAGTTTATACTCTCCGTGTAATATTCTCTATTAAATGTACTCTATAATTTTTGTAGGAGAACGAAACAAAAAAGAAAAGAAGAAAAGAAGGCATGATCATCATTTGCATAACATATAATATCTCATAGTAAGAGTTTTTTTTCATTGTTGTTTCCTGCAAACGAAGGCGCATCAAAATATGAGGAAATGCATAGATGTTCCATGGGCTGAGTATTTTGATTACGGCCTATAACCATCTCACGTCTGAATCATCCTCCTCATTTAACCATGAGAATTGCAACTTATCTTGTAGCTGGTTTCCTGCATCATATGTTGAATAATATACAAGGAATTATCTTAAATCGGGAATGCGGGGAAATAATCGTGTAGTCATGATATTGATTCATGGTAAAATTTGATTTTCATAAAAAAATATATTAGATACTCTCATTTCAACGGAGTAAATCAAAATTATCTCATTAATAAATTAAATTTTTCATTAATTTTATAGTATATAGTATATGTTTTTAACAAAATTTTCGGAATGAGCTAGTGCAGTCACTGGTAGCGAAAGAATGGTATTTCCTGAGCTCTGCTTTAACTTCCGTTTTGTTGCCAAAAAGAGGCAGAGAAAGAAAAGAAATCAAATTGGTAACCTGAACCAGCTAATACTATACAGGCTAAATTTATCATGAGCTTTCCTCCATCAGAAATCAAACAGAGAATTATGAACACACCATTTTCTACCAACCCCAGTAAGACGGGCAGGTAATTCTTCGAGAGCCTGCTGAAGATCAGCCAGTGTTGATCCTCCTGCACAACGACAATAAGCCAGTTCATAGTTGATGTGAATGCAGGACGGCCCTGAATTGCCTTCAATTTTATAGGGTTTTAGGAGAGTTCTTAAAATGAGATTCCTACTAATCAGTGATAAAAAGAAATATATAAATTGCATTATATACTAAAAATTGAAATTTCATTGGATTCGAGGGCTTTAATTTTAAGTCAAATTTAGGGACCTTAACTGTCTGTTTATGTCGACTCTTCTTAGGACCACTTATGTGGGAATGAACAAAAAAATTGCCAACAAAACCTACAAGGGGCTAACTCAACAAACCATGTTGTGTGGCTTTTCTTCTTCGGTTTGTAGCCATGGGAGCTTCTTGTCCTGCCATGACAACAATCCTAGTTCTAAGAGCCCAAAATGTTCAACCAAGCTCCTAGATAATCCATCACCTACTGACTCAGCAAAGTCTAGGAGCTTTCGGAATCCTCAGTCCTGGAACAAACACAACAGTTTCCTTGTTGGACAAAATGACCCATAGCGTCACTATTTGCACAGATCATTGTGTTGTTGTAGCAAATTAACTATGTGACAAGGAAATTGCACTCTCATCATTTGTGATTAGATCACCATAGATATATAAATGAAGAGAGGTCCCTATGATTAGTTCCTGGACTGAGAATGATATCAGACAGTATCAGTCCCCGAAGGATTAATCATTAAATATCCCTAGCCGGGAGTATTATCGAGACTGGACATCGATAATGCGGAATAGGCTAGTATTGCACTTGTGTGCGTTGTGAGGGCACAACGGCATAGTTCTCATATATATAAGTATGGATACTTATGCATGTGCGATAGGAGGTCGTGTTTCACCGATGGTACGGGAAACAGCTTCGCTGTGGATAGACCCATCGGAATCCCATTGGTATTATGACTATGTGTCTATGGGAGGCCGAATTCGAGGTAGGTGTGTATAGTCTTAACCTGAGACTTACATGGCTAATACTTACGATAATCGAAGACTTTGGTCTTGGTGGTACATGGCTTTAACGGTTTGCGTACACCGCTTCTGGGTTTATCAGAGAGTCGTAGTGTATTGGGTGTGATGTCAAGACGGAAGTATCACTTCAGTCATAGTGGAGATGATGTCACGCAGGATACGGTACTAGTGCTCTTAAGTGTTGCGCAACCAATCGGGATATTGTGACTAGGTCATGAATATCCGATTATAGAGACTATGTTACCAGGCATCCGATATGTGCTTCGGACGGGGTAGACACTTATCCAGCCCCAGCCCTAGCACGTGACTATCCGATACTGGGCCGATATACACAATACAATGGTATACTACGCTTGATACAGATCTTAAATATTCTTAAATGGATATGTCCGGAGAATTGGGTAGACTTGGTGCTTTGCTAGGAGTCGACCTTGTCTCGTAAATCGGTAAAACGTAGTACTTGGTACGTACGTGATTCGGATACTCCGACGACCGTATTTACTGCCAACTTATCCGGGGATCTCATGGGTCGCTTCCCGATAATCCACCGATGACGCACAACTCGCACTCTTGAATAATCTGGGATTATATAGAAGAGAGAGAAAATTAATCTAGGATTAATTACGGAGATATTTTATCTAGGATAAAATATCGTCTAGAGAGAGATAACGATTAATTTGGGAATTAATCGGTAAATTAATATATTCGATATATTAAACGAAATTAGATTTCGACGCGGAATTAAAATTAGATTTTAATTCGGGCGAACGAATTAATTTAGAATTAATTCGTTAGCGACGTGAATAGTGAATTCGCTAGGCGTAATCATTTAATTACGACGCGACGGAAAAATCGTTAATTTGGAATTAACGAACCCGAGCCCGAGTGTGATTGCGAGCGCATTCGTATTTCAAATTCGAGTGCGGCATCGCAAGTCGCATCAAGCGTCAAATCAATCAGTCGCATCAAGCGTCAAATCACTTGTCACTTTGAGTGATGTGACTTGACAACATGTCACTTTATTAAAGTGACTTGATGTGAATGTGATGGACTTGACATGAATAGTGAAAGCTAGTGGAGGGAAAACTTTGGTTTTTGGCTCCAAAATTCATTTAATTTATTAGATAAAATTAAATGGAAATTGATTATTATTTTGGAAAATATATAATCAAAAAGGCTTTACACTTTTTGGGACATGTCAACACTTCATCTCTCTCATTTTCTCTCTTCTCCTCACGCCAAAAACACTAAAAAGCTCACTGGTTTTTGAAGCCTTTGGCGTGAATAATAAGGGAAGCAAGAGTGATTTTCATGGTGATAAATCAAGTGCTAGCACACTTACGAGTCTTGCGAAGGTGGTAGGGAGGTTCGCCCATGAGCCGGGATCCGTCGGACGAGGCTTGGAGCTCCGTTTTCTCAGCTCAAATATGAAAATGGAAGGCAGTGGACTGCTGCAGTTGGCGCCCTTGGCAGTGAGGATTTTGGGCTTTATTCGTCTCCAAATCGACTCAACCGATCGATGTGAGTATTCCGCTATCTCCGTTGGTTGTGTGTGTTCACACAATGTTTTCATTTCTTGTTTGATCTTGGGACCTAGATAATAACCAACAATGGCATCAAGAGCTATAGGTTCAAGCATGAAATTGTAGGGCTTAAAATTTGGGTAAATGTTTGTTGAGCATGATTTGAATAAATTGATTGTTTAAGTATGCTTATAACATGTTTAATTTCATTTTGGTTGGACCAATTTGTTGAAAATTGATTTGGAATAATTTTCCCCAATTTTTGTCACTGGCTGAATGTGTTGGTGATTTTGAATCTTTGGAATTTTTTGGTTTTGATTCATTGGAGTGAGTTAGAATCATGTAGGATGATGTTGATTTGAGATTGAATTGGATTAATTTTGAATTGAACAAAAACCCCTAATACCTTCACCTTGGCCGAATCTACATTGCCCTATAATGTCTTGGATTTTTGATTTTATGACATTGGATGTGTATGAAATCATTTAGGATGTTGATTTAATGTCGATTGTGGAATTAATTGGATTGAATTCAAATCGGACAAAAATGCATCCCTTGGCCGAGACTAAAGAAGCATGTAAATGAGTTTGATTTTCATTAATATGTTGGACATGTAATGATGATTAAGAACATGATTAATTGGACTAATTTAATGTTTTGGAAATGTTTATTTAGGTGATTAATCATATTATACACTTTAGGTAATTAAATTGCTAAATTGGATTTATGTAATTTAATATTTGAGGCCTTAAAATTGGATTTGGGCTATTAAAGTTGTTATTGGGCTTATTGGGCTTTGTTGTACAAAGTTGGGTTTAGGCCAAATGGATTGGATCCAATTGGGCCCAAAAACTTCCGTTAAGCCCAAATGCGACTTAATGAACCTTTAAAGTTCAATTGGGCCTAATGGGCCAAGATTGATTTATGGGCTTATGGGGTAAATCCCGGATTGGACTTTGGTTATCGGTTTGACCCGAGTTGACCAAAAGTCCACGCCTTAAGAAATCAATTAAAAGCCCATTGGACTTTAATTGAATTGACGTTGGACGTTAATCGGTCTTTGAGACGCGTTACGATTAAATTTGGAATTTAAATCGTAAAAGGTTTATTAATAAAATGTAATATTTAATTTGGAATTGAATAGTGAATTAGTATTAAATACATGTTAAATTAGATTTAATGATGTAGTTTAATTTAATTCATGAATTCGTACTTTAAGTACTTATTCGCAAAAACGAGTTTGACTCGAACAAAATCAAATCGTTGTTTGAACATTGGATGATCACTTAATTATCAGATTAATTAATTTGATTAGATTGATTGATAGCATGCTTATGGTGTGAATACGTGGTTGTGTTGTATGAATAATGTATATCGGATGGATATTAGTCGGGTGGGGCAATTTTAGAAATTGTTGTAATAAATTCGATTTATTAAATTGGACCTGCGTGTCCAGCCTTATCACCTCTATTCTCTTTGTATTCTCTTCTCACCTATTCCCCTCAATGTAAATGAGGTTTCTTTAGAAGTGTAGTGTAACGGGTAGAAGTAATACAAGTGCTAGCTTGAGTGAGAAAGGGAGAAATTTGATCTAGGATCAATGTGTTAAGTATCCATCCGCATATCATTATTATTTATTTTCATACTCGCTTTATTATGTATTTAGAATGCATGTTAAGGGTGTATGATGATGAGACCTTAACAAAGATAATTAAATTGGTAGCCAATTTGCACGCGAAAAAAACCTCGTTAAATATCAAGCGTTTATTTTCCTTCCATTGAGTGATTCTTGCTCAAGATCCGAGATTGGCAATGGTTGTTGGCCAAAGTCAAGCCCTTGTCCGTCGAAGATGTGTTTTAATCACGAGGCTTTGTTCCATATCGGTGTCGTGTCCAAGTTGTGGTTTGTTGGCCAAAGTCAAGACCACTTCTTGTCCATTGACATTGATTACGAAGCTTCCATGTCAATGGGTCCGCGCTTGACTGGGATCACTAGGTTTGTTGTGCCAAAGCCAAGGCCTAGTTGATTCAGAGGAAAAAGGTTAGGGTATACATTCGATGTATAGGCATATATAAGATATATGTTTGGGACTTGGATGTCCACCTACTGGATCTAGGAGTTGGATGAGATCCAATTGATCTTCGAGATCTACCTAGTTAATTATCATACAATTTTTGGCCAAAGTCAAGATTGTGTGATATTTAACGGGATCCTAGCCCACTAGGAAACACGGTTTCCCGAGTACTCGACAGAGGGTTAGAGGCTCGATGAAAAATAGTGGGAGGCAAGTATTGAATTTGCAACATTCGTTCGAATACTCGCTAAACGCGCTCATCTATTTTACTCGTCATATTAATCAAAAGTATTAGTTGGACTAATTTTTATGTTGTTTAAAAAAATATATATAGTTGGACTATATACAAACTCATTCAATATATAGTTGATTTTATAATTGGATTATAGTAATCAATATAATTGAATTAAAATTATAGTTGATTAAATAATTGGATATTGTAATCATTATAATAAATAGTACCTTATTAAAATTGATTAAATAGTTGGACTATTGAAATCAAGAAAGAATTGAAAGGTTGAATATTTAAAATATATAATCCTTGGGTATTTAATGTTTTTAAATGATTTAATTTTAATTGGGAATTAATAATAGGTTAATTTATTTGATAAAATAACTTATTATGACTAGGCCCATAATTAGCAAATAAGTAGAGCATAAAATCTTTGGAAGATTTATGTGATGATGACTTTAGTGCTTAATTAATATACTTATCATAAATCTATCTTTAGATTTAAAAGTATTAAATTGCAATTAATAATTCTTAGAGAATTGATTTGACTATTCTAGAAGTGAAAAGTCAAAGTTTGCAATTGGGCGTGTTGCACAAGGTGCACATCGTTTCGATATTCCGAAACCCAAGGCTTGGCCAAAGGTTTGTGAAATATTGAAAAGATAATTGACATATCCCAAAGTGACTACCATTTGGATATGGAAGACACGAAGGAATTAAAGAAAGGGCGAGGCTCTGACTTAAAATATTTGTCAAAGTTATGTTCACTACTAGTATTGAAATTGGATTTTAAATACTTAGTGTGGTACATAAAATATATGTATTGATGTTCAGAATCTGCTATGAGCTGGATACTGACTTCAAGCCGAGATTTCTCTGCGCAAATCAGAAAGGACGAAAGTCGCTGTTTCGACCGTAGATACCTAAGTTAGGAACCTAAGTTTAGGAACTACCTTTGGGTATGTACTTAAATTAGGAACTGTTATAATGTAACTAGTTGACTAGAGACATTATCTCTATATCAGTGTTTAATCCGTTGCGGATAAAACCTTTATATTCTAGAACACTAAGTGTTTCATTATATAAAGATGATACTGAGATAAATACATTAGATGTAAATAACAGAATTTATATTTTGAATATAATAAATCTCAAACATATAAAAATGACAAATAAATAGCTCAAATTGATTTGATCAATAGAGATTTATTTGTGGCATTGTTGTCTAGGACACAATTAAACGAGACTCGTATATCCACACTTTTGAAGAGTGGGTACTAGGACTGATTTGACTATTCAAATAAGGTCTGCGAATCTAGTTTATAAGGTAAAGTACCTAAAATACTATTTACTTGGTAATAGTATAAGGGCCACCGATCTGTTAGCCCTATTCATGCTGAAGTTAGTGGGCCCATATCTAGCTAGGCTAGATGTGAACATGAATATTTTGTGACCTTAACGGATGTGGCATCACTATGGTTATGTGTTTCTTTTGAAGAACACAAATCAGAAACTTTAAAGTTTCGACACACGAAGTAAATAAACAGATCGGCTATAGTATTATTCCGCCACGGTAAGACCGTAATGGAAAATACTTAAGCAGTAGGTAAGTTCGTACGTACATGAAAGAGTATGGTATTCTCAGATGAGGACTCCTCCGAGACGTCAGTTAGACGGTGTGTCGAACTAAAACCGAATTTTGTTGGACATGATAAGGTTTATCACGAGTCGCTCTGAGCTACTGTTTCCTTCAATAGGATATGTATTAACAGTGAAAAACTTATTTAGAATAAGGTTCCATATAAATCTGTTTGACAGATATCATATAGGATATGAACAGGAAAGAAACATGGTTTTCTCATTCCTAGTAATTTGGGTATGCTAGGCATAACGTTTGGATGATACCAAACTATGGACCCAAATTGGATAAGTGCCAATATAGGTTATCCTCAAGGAAACCTTAAGTATAGTACTTGTAAATCTCACATGAGAACAATATGATTGTTGCTCACCATGCGGTTTTTCCTGAGAGGAATACCGATATGCAGTGGTCAGTGGGAGGATAGTGATACTCGATGAAAATCGGAGTAATACTGTTCAAGGCACGAAGTCCTTAATGGAACACAAATAGTTCATCTATGATGAATCTATAAGCATTAATCTTCAATACACAAGACCTCGTAGATCGGATAGAGTCAGAAAACAACCTAGGGTATGGGTTTCTGATCTAACCTCATAAAGATGTCAATCTTATGAAGGTATATCCACCGACTACGTTTTGTGGAAGTGATACGAGGTATCGACCCCTATTATGGCAAAGTGCCATGAATCCGAAATGGATTCCATGTATAACAACTATTTTGGATACTAGTTGTTGTACCACAAGGCATTGTGCCTATTGGTACTTTAAACGTCTTCAAGGAAGACATACATGGAAGGCAACATACCAACGTACAAAGCTGGACTTTTGACGGAAAGGTATCGTTATCAACATTGTGTTAATAACGGTTCAACCTTTTACCTGTTGCCATGGTAAATCCATTTTGAAGATGCTTGTTGATAACTGCATATTCATTTATGAAATCTGTCTGAAAAGGAAACCTTTTGGAAAATGTTTATAACATTCTGACGATTTTGTATAACCGACAAACAAGGTTGGCGGGTTATTCGATCCATGTTTGGATTGAAGCAAGCATAATGTTCTTGGAACTGACGTTTTGAAATAATCATAATGGTTTATGATTTGACTCAAAAAGAAATAATTCTTGTGTATATAAGGAGGTTAGTGGGAGGGCACTGACAGTGAAATTCCCATAAAGCTATTGTTGAAAGCTTGGCTTTCAATAGAAATTCTCCGAAATTATGGGAAGTAACAACCTTTATTCGAGGAATAAAGATCTACTGGGATAGATTGGAGTTGTTAACACTCTCTGGAAATTGTACATTTAAAATATACTTGTATTGGTGTCTCATACGCTTCGAGCATATGGAGTCACGATCAGGTCAATCCAAGTGATAGTCACTGGATTGAACATTAAGAACATCTGTTAGTATCTGAGAGAACTAAAGATGTTGTCTTAAACTATGGAGAAGGACAACTTGAAGTGACTGGGATCACCGCTGCAAGTTTCCAAACAATTAAATACTGAGATACTATAAAGTTTGTACACTGGGACAGTGAGCTGGAAATCTTCCAAGCAAGATAACTGCTGCCGAATAAACAACAAATGCGGATTATTGCTACAAGCTGAGGCAGCAATAGAAGCCTTTGGATCGAAAATAAATCTAATTAGATTAGATATATTCTTTTAGCAGCTGAGCTAGACGTCAGCACAGGCTAAGGAATGAAAGGTCTCATCGACGATCCAGATATATACTTCTATATCATCTGATTCGTTCGGATCATACATCGTGGCGATGTGATGATCGTATAAATCGCGTCAAACAATAATCAAACAAATCCGCCGACGAAAACCTTTCCTCAGCAATTTGAGCGAACCGTACATAGTTCGGGTGTGGGACACTCGAGTGACTGGCTATGTGCCAAGTGGGAGATTGTTGGACAAAATGACCCATAGCGTCACTATTTGCACAGATCATTGTGTTGTTTAGCAAATTAACTATGTGACAAGAAATTGCACTCTCATCATTTGTGATTAGATCACCATAGATATATAAATAAAGAGAGGTCCCTATGATTAGTTCCTGGACTGAGAATGATATGAGACATTATCAGTCCCCGAAGGATTAATCATTAAATATCCCTAGCCGGAGTATTATCGAGACTGGACATCGATAATGCGGAATAGGCTAGTATTGCACTTGTGTGCGTTGTGAGGGCACAACAGCATAGTTCTCATATATATATAAGTATTGGATACTTATGCATGTGCGATAGGAGGTCGTGTTTCACCGATGGTACGGGAAACAGCTTCGCTGTGGATAGACCCATCGGAATCCCATTGGTATTATGACTATGTGTCTATGGGAGGCCGAATTCGAGGTAGGTGTGTATAGTCTTAACCTGAGACTTACATGCTAATACTTACGATAATCGATAGACTTTGGTCTTGGTTGTACAGGGCTTTAACCGGTTCTGCGTACACCACTTCTGGGTTTATCAGAGAGTCGTAGTGTATTGGGTGTGATGTCAAGACGGAAGTATCACTTCAGTCATAGTGGAGATGATGTCACGCAGGATACGGTACTAGTGCTCTTAAGTGTTGCGTAACCAATCGGGATATTGTGACTAGGTCATGAATATCCGATTATAGAGACTATGTTACCAGACATCCGATATGTGCTTCGGACGGGGTAGACACTTATCCAGCCCCAGCCCTAGCACGTGACTATCCGATACTGGGCCGATATACACAATACAATGGTATACTACGCTGATACAGATCTTAAATATTCTTAAATGGATATGTCCGGAGAATTGGGTAGACTTGGTGCTTTGCTAGGAGTCGACCTTGTCTCGTAAATCGGTAAAACGTAGTACTTGGTACGTACGTGATTCGGATACTCCGACGACCGTATTTACTGCCAACTTATCCGGGGATCTCATGGGTCGCTTTCCGATAATCCACCGATGACGCACAACTCGCACTCTTGAATAATCTGGGATTATATAGAAGAGAGAGAAAATTAATCTAGGATTAATTACGGAGATATTTTATCTAGGATAAAATATCGTCTAGAGAGAGATAACGATTAATTTGGAATTAATCGGTAAATTAATATATTCGATATATTAAACGAAATTAGATTTCGACGCGGAATTAAAATTAGATTTTAATTCGGGCGAACGAATTAATTTAGAATTAATTCGTTAGCGATGTGAATAGTGAATTCGCTAGGCGTAATCATTTAATTACGACGCGACGGAAAAATCGTTAATTTGGAATTAACGAACCCGAGCCCGAGTGTGATTGCGAGCGCATTCGTATTTCAAATTCGAGTGCGGCATCGCAAGTCGCATCAAGCGTCAAATCAATCAGTCGCATCAAGCGTCAAATCACTTGTCACTTTGAGTGATGTGACTTGACAACATGTCACTTTATTAAAGTGACTTGATGTGAATAGTGATGGACTTGACATGAATAGCGAAAGCTAGTGGAGGGAAAACTTTTGGTTTTTGGCTCCAAAATTCATTTAATTTATTAGATAAAATTAAATGGAAATTGATTATTATTTTGGAAAATATATAATCAAAAAGGCTTTACACTTTTTGGGACATGTCAACACTTTCATCTCTCTCATTTTCTCTCTTCTCCTCACGCCAAAAACACTAAAAAGCTCACTGGTTTTTGAAGCCATTTTGGCGTGAATAATAAGGGAAGCAAGAGTGATTTTCATGGTGATAAATCAAGTGCTAGCACACTTACGAGTCTTGCGAAGGTGGTAGGGAGGTTCGCCCATGAGCCGGGATCCGTCGGACGAGGCTTGGAGCTCCGTTTTCTCAGCTCAAATATGAAAATGGAAGGCAGTGGACTGCTGCAGTTGGCGCCCTTGGCAGTGAGGATTTTGGGCTTTATTCGTCTTCAAATCGACTCAACCGATCGATGTGAGTATTCCGCTATCTCCGTTGGTGTGTTCACACAATGTTTTCATTTCTTGTTTGATCTTGGGACCTAGTTAATAACCAACATTCCCTCCTCAACATCTTTCGGTTTTCTTCTGGTTTCACCATAATGAATTGGGGTAGGCGGCCAGTTGAGACCTTCAAATTTGAGTAAAAATTAAGAGTTTGGAATGTAAGAAAAGTTAATACCTATCGTAATAAGAAAATTAAAAAAATCTATCTTTTATTTGTTGGGGTCACATAGGGGGTGGAACGTCATTAGGACAAACCTGGCCTCGAGTCTTGCAAAAAAAAAAAAAAAAAGCAGAAGAAAAGTCTAATATACGAAATCTTATCCGTAATTTTTTTTTTTTTTTTTTACGGAGATGTATGAGCAATAAAAAAATATAAAATTGGTGATTATGGATGAGATCGTTGGAAAATGTTTGCTGAACAGCAACGACAGACATATATGAATACAAAATTAAGAAACTAGTGAAATAAAACTATCACAAGCACAGATAAAAATATTAAGTAAAAGAGGCGGTAAATATTGATATATTTTCCGCTCATCAGATATACGTTATTTTCTGTATACGTATTATATTACGTTTTACGCCTCATGATATAGTTGATGTCTTTAGTTATGACTTCAATTTACGTATTCAGTTCATGTACTCAGTTTACGTTATGCGTCACATGTTCATAGTGTTGGGGTTTGGCGATGGGGCGCAGCGGAAGCGCGGGTTCGAGCGAAATTGTATTTTAAAACTTTTCAAAATACTAAATAAATTATTCAATATCTAATATGAATAATTTATTCATATTTCACCTAAACCTATTTATTCAATATCAAATATCAATATAAATATGATGAAAACTCGCGAAACTTTTACGAAAACCGTTTTTCCGCAAAATTGGCTAAAACGTGTTTTTGACCGAACCGACTACCCGACACTTATGAAAACTGCCCAGGTCAGATCCAATAGTGTCAGGGCAGTTCATGGACTGCCCAAACAGTGACGGAATCACTGTTTTCACAGCCGTCACCCGGTTGGCTCAAAATCCACTCGGTAACGCCGTTTTTGTCCGTTTTCGCTTATTTTAACTCCGAAACACTTTCCAGAAATTGTGCCAACTCCCAAAACACATCCATTACATTCATATGACATCAAAATCATCACATAATTTCCAGTTTAGCCTAATCTGATCAGGAACCAAAAATTTCACAAAATTCATGCTTTAAATCCAATAATTCAAGATTAATCAAATTAATCAACACACCAAATCAAGTCACCACACATATGAATCACTCTAGAACAATTCTAGGCATAAAATGAGTATATTTTACACTCTAGAATGACAACTTATTGTCCAATACAATTTGAACAAAATTGGATACAAAATTCATCAATTTCATCCAATTTATTACTTCACACATGCATATACATCCACTTCCACCCACCATCCACTAAAGCCCCAAAATTGATAAGTAAGGAAATCCTAGAACAATTCTAGGAACACAAGAAACATGAAACAAAACTTTCAAGCTTAGGATATTGAAGATTACCTCTTATAACTCCAAGTTTCCTTGAGCTTTTCTTGGTTTTTTATTTACTTTTTCCATGGATTTGTCAAACTAACTTTGAAAACCATGAAACCCATTTTTGTCAGGCTCACGGCAGTGAATGGGTTGAAGTTGATAAAGTGAAAAACAATTTTTCTTTTACTTTTTAAAAGTGGCGTGAGGTGTGTATTGAAAAGTCAAATTTTCTTTTCTTTTTTTTTTTTAACCAAAAAAAAAAAAAAAAAACTTTCTAAAAAGAAAACAAAGTGGCGTGAGTGGGGTGGAAAATTTGGCCATTTATGATTTAATTTTAATCACATTAAAATGCATGGCAATAAAGCCCACACTTGGCTTAATAAAATATATATATATATATATATATATATTACTTTAATATATATTAGATAACAAATAGACATATTACACTTGTAAAGTAAAAAGTAAATTTTCTAATTCATAAATTAGACAAATTATTTATTTACTTTTAAAGTGTTATGCCCTCGTTTATTAATAAATGTGTATCTAATCTAATTATGTATCAAGTACAAATACACATTAAAATGACCAAAAAATTTTCCGGCATGTGTAAATTCGTTTACCAATTAAACGATTCGAATTAACTAATTTAATCCGACAAAATATTATGAATAATCAATATTATTCATAACAAGTTGCCCAAGTGTTCAACGAGTACACTTCATATTGTGAGATTCTCTAAGTTTAGGTTTATCCGTCACGAAATCTAATTTCGTGTCCATAATCCACCCACTCATGGATTATGACGACCACAGATAATCTCGCTAAACTATGCAAGCCGATGTCATAATATACGTATAATCCCTCCGTCACAGGCTATCCATATTATACCTGTGATATAGATAAGAACGTCAAATCCGTTCGGTAAAATACAGTCAACTTTCAATTTACGATCACGAAATAACAATCGGAACGTGTTTCCGACGTTATACCACGGCCATGGATTTACTAGATTGTAAACACGTGAGGATGCCTATGCCCTGTACACAGGATTGACGGATCCTATCTTGATACGCACATGATATCATGAGCATCAGTCCACACCCAACGAACATGCGGAGGTCTGATCATGGCTAGATCGTTGACGTGACTGCCATCAAAGTGTGGATGATAGCTCATATATCCACGGTGGTATCTCAAGTCGAATGACCACTATGCTCGCTCAACTCGAGAATGTTCCTATTGACGTTGGTGTACCATCTATTAGGAAACCTTCAGTGAGTCGTTCAATGTCTTATCAAATAAACACATACATGTCTATATGAGTCTCCCAAGACTCATGGTTCACTGGGATAAACCATCGGACCAAGTCACGATATACAACATGTACTGGTCTCAGCAGATTTTACTAACCGACCCGTGTTAGTAAATCTTGACCATAAACTTTATTTAAGGATATACAACTAATAGTGCGCTTCCCAATGTCAATTACAAACTACATTGTAACTGCGCACTATACTGTAAATCCTAGGGTCTTTGTCTAATATACACGTATCACTGAACTAGATTCAGTTTCAATCTAATCAAGATTAGATCGAATAAATGTATAAAAGACAATGGTGCTACCAGTAAAATTAGTAATATTATGAAAAATTGAACCGCTCGTATTAATGAATCGGACATAAATACGATCCGGATTGGCACTCGGAGCACCAACCCTAACAATTTCTCCCACTTGCTCTAGTGCCAATCCATGGTATCATATACACATCTCAATGTGTATCGCATACTCATGGCCCTCAAGAGCTCACCAGCACTCAAGAGGTAGGCAACAAACAAGTAAGACTGCTTTAACAAATTGAGTCTGTCCAACAAACCCAACCGTTTTCCTTAACTAGCATCCATATTTTGTAGAATCCAAATTCCACATCAATATGACTCAGATGCTATATCAGTATTGTGCTATAGCTACTAAGTTGTCTATGTATTTAGAGATCAAATCCAAATACTTTGCAGACAACCGCAAGCACTACACTAATATGAAGACTTCTAATATATGAGGTCACTTTGCAAATTCATAAGTCAGAACTTCATAAGTTGCAACTGATTCCACTAGTTTAGTAGAATCATATGTGACACTCCCACTGCATCCTTTCTGACTTTATACGACATAGACTATCTAATGTCATAATTAGGAGCAAAACTAATCTGACCTTATGGTTGCTGACTAAATTCTCCATGTATAAGAAACTAGTTCTTAATATCTCAAAGATCATAAAGAACATGTTTCATGATCCATCTTATGGTCTACTTCATATCAAAATAACTCGTAACAATTACGATTAAATTGACATCCTTAATCGCATATAATATAGTATTCATTATGCCATCATCCTATGATGCATAAGATTGACTAGACATTCCAATCAATCTATCTTTCGACAAAGGAATCATCCTTTACGAAAGATGAATACTATTTACATAAAAGACACATTAACTGTCAAACAGTTATCCTAACTGTCATACAGATAGTCTTACTGTGTCCTTTATTAGATCGTATCTGATACGCGATTAATGAAAGTATCTCACAAATCTCATAGTTTTATATCATATATAAAACTTTATATCAAATATAACAGAGACTACTCTCACTGCTTTCACGGAGAAAAGAAGACTTAAGGATAAATAATACTAGAAAGAAATTTGTACGCTCCCACTGACCCTACTGACAAATACGTATTCTCTATATTTTGATAAAACTAGACAATTTGACTGATATCAAAATCAGAGAACACGGATTTCTGGAAAGCTTATCTGAGTCTACAATAGGCTCCATAAGCTAGTATATCAAACTGTGATCTTAGCAGAATACAAACTTTAGGGCCATTCAAGAATGAACTCTTCAAACTAAGAAATCACGACGAATCTCTCATTCGAAGAAATCACTCAAGAACGCCACTTTGCATTCTTTAGCTAAAATACATTTTAATGTCAACATTAACCAACAGATCCTTAATTGTCCAATCAGTGCGACAAGAGACAAGTTTTCTCAGAATCTACAATAGACTACTGAGTATAACCTTTCTCATTGTCATACTATAAAGGTCAAACCTTTATCAAGCCTACTTCGTTTTTGCTGCGTAAACAATTTGCACATTTTATGAACTATTCATAACGAAAGCTTAATCAAGTTCAAAACTTGATCGTCGTAAGCCATGAACAATCTTAGATTTATGGTTCAATGCTAATATCCGAATTCGATATCAAATATATCTCCCACTATGAGTCATAGGATAATTTTATTCAATAAGAAAACAACAGAATCATTAAGTATCAAATACTTTGTAAATGATTTTGACATCCTATTGGACTTATACAGAAGTTGTCTAAGGGTCTTTTCATCTTATTAATTATGTAGTTCCATCACAGTTTATCACTCTCTCATTTTGACTTCAACAAGTCAAGTCTTTTCTACAATTGTCAACATCCAATGTTAACTACCAAATAACAAAACTATTTTATTACTCGGGATCGTAGAAAATATATTCTATCAAATAGAATAAAATATTCCATTAAATAGAATAAATGATAAACCTTTCATTCGTGCCTCAGAGGCACAAGTACTTTCAA